>CM028773.1:3369032-3413349 GCA_016801065.1 Sceloporus tristichus
CTGAGAGATCCAGCAGGACCAACAAGAACACGCTCCCCCTGTCCAGCTCCCTCCTTGGGTCATCCACCAAGATGACCAAAGCTGTCTCAGTCCCATAGCCAGGTCTGAAACCAGAATGAAAGAAATCTAGATGTAACGTATAGTCAAGAAACCCCTGAATCTGGGAGGCCATCACTTGTTCCAGAACCTTGCCCAAAAATGAAATTTTAGAGACTGGCTGATAGTAATTGAGAATGGTAGACAACCAAAAATTGAGGCCACTGTACTTTAGCCACATCATGAGAAGGAAAGACTCATTAGAAAAGAATGATGCTGGAAAAGGTAGAGGGCAGCAAAAAGCTAGGAAGACCACATGCCGCATGGATAGACTCAATCAGGGAGATCATGGGCTTGAGCCTACAGGGCCTGTGCAGAGAAGCAAATGATAGGGGCCCCCGGAGATGTCTCATTCACAGGACCTCTTTGGGTTGAGGTTGAATCAAAAGCAGTTAACAACAACAAACAAAAGTAAGAGTAATAATGATAAGCAATGATGTTAAGGAGCTAATGGAAGATAAAATATTTGCCTTTTTCTAGGAGAGGCTCTAAAATGTGCAAAATGCACCAGTACAATCGGGGACCGAAGATGTCTTCCTCTTCGAGGAACATGTGAAATCAATAGCGATAAAGCTGTCTGCATGGTTACAACAGAGTCTGTGAAAGGTAAATTGAGTCTGGAATATCTATTCATTTACAATCTCTAGAAGAGGGTAGAAGTTTGGGAGCTCCCCAAGTGATTCCAATCTGGACCTCTGCAGCAGGGATGTAGCCGGGGGGGGGGGTCCTTGGGGTCCTGACCCCCCCTTCCGTTAGATAAAATGAATGGTGTGTACCGCTGCGCCACTGCACCCAAGCTCCATTATAATGGTGGCAGTTAGTCTGGACCCCCCCCTTCCGAAAATCCTGGCTACGTCACTGTCTGCAGCTGATCTGGATGATAACACCTGAGCCCTCAATGACAACCCAAAGCTGGTTTATCTGCTGGCTGGCCCTCATCAAAAATTCTAACCAGAAAGCCCGTCCCAATCTGCAAAAATTAAAGATGGCATTTATATTTCAAGCCAGATTTAAGGGCAATTTTCTTCTGCCACTCCTAGGTTGAAAGTCCTGAAGAGGTAGTTCCAGAAAGATCCCTTCCACCCAAACAATGTCCAAGGTACTTGCCAAAATATAATCCAAATATTTATGCCCAAGTTAGGTATTTATACAAACCTAATTAGAATTCAAATTTTTAAAACCAAATCAAGTATTACAAAGACTCAGCCTAGCCACTGGAAATAATATGGGGTAGGGGAAAGACCTGTGGAAAAAGGAAAAAAAATTCTGCCCAGCCCCCAGATGACCAAAGAAATTTCACATTATACAAGTGGCGGGTGGGTGAGTCGATTTCTTCACAGCAATGAAGCTAAGAGGGCAATATGGCAAAGCCTTGCCTCAGACCATGTCCTCAAAGCCTCATACCCTGGCATCCTTGCCTTGGCATGATTTTATGTCACTTGCCTCATTCCAGGGGAGGGCAGCAAACAGCCCATCCCCACTCCAACTCCTCCGTCATGGAAGAGGGGGGTGGCCATTAATTCTATATGTCATATTCATATTCACTATGCACAAATATTCACATATTCACTAAATCCATATGTCATATGGAAGAAAGAGCAAGCTTGTTTTCTGTCACTCTAGAAAGCAATGGATTCAAGCTACAGGAAAAGAGATTCCACCTTTTTTTGTTGTTGTTGTTACCTAAACATTAGTAAAAACTTCCTGACAGTAAGAGCTGTTTGATAGTGGAACACTTTGTCTCAAGGAGAGGTGGAGTGCTTCTTTGGGTTGTTGTTTTTTTTAAAGAAAGGCAGTGCTTTGATCGGGTGTCCAGAATGGCAAGGTGCTGGCCCTTGAGGTCTCTTCCAAGTCTATGATTCTAGAATATTATGATACAGAGCCTTACTTTTAAAATAATACATAACACAGTTTATAAATATAATTTATAATTGGATAGAGAGATAGACAAAAAGAATAGATACAGTGACTTTTTGTTTTTCTTCATAATCCTAACAGGTCTTGTCATTAGAAGGTTATTGGAATGTAGTGAGGACAGGAGCTGGTGTGGCAAAGGGTGGTTTCTATTCCTAAGTGCAAAGTCATATAAGTGCTGTTCTGATCGAGACTTTTGCAGCAAGAAGATCTTATGGTGAGCTAGCTGGAGGCCAAGGTATTCTTTCCTTCTTTTTTCTTCTTTTTTTTAAATGTCAGATGTTTACATATAGTATTTACATTATTTACACTTTCTCTTAACCCTTACTCCCACCCTTCTACCCCCTCTATGTGTCTGAATATATGAGTCTTAATATTCCTATAGCTTCCTCTGACAATATTTATTTGATGTGTGCAATCTTACATCATCATCGCTTCTTTTTATGTGTTCCTTCAAACCTTTTTTATTTGATTCGTGATTTCCTTAGGAAGTTTATCATGAATTTTGAAATTCCAACTTTCTTTACAATAATTGATGAAAATCTTCCATATCTTCCCATAGCCCTCTTGAGGTATTCCCTGAATATCCATTGTTAATTTGTCCATCTCTGTGGCCTCTAAAATTTCTATCATACATTCTTCTATTAAAAGAATTTCTCTTGTTTCCATTTGTGCCAAGAGTATTCTTGCTATGGATATCATGTATAGCAGTATTTTCCAGTACTTGTTCCTTAGTGAAGGTTGCAATTTGTTGATCATATTTAATAGATACATTTCTGGTGCCAGATCAAAGGATATTTTGAATATTTTACAAATCTCTAAATGGAGTCAAATGCAATCTAAACTCCATATTGTGCGATTTTGTAAATTTATAAGTGTGTGTGTGTGTGTGTGTGTGTGTGTGTGTGTGTGTAATCCAGGTGTCTAATTCGATTTCTTTCCCAACATCTACCACCCATTTTATCATTGTGTCCTTGATTAAGTCCTGTTCTAGTTTTCTCAACAGTAGTGTTTTATATAATTTAGATGTTTGTTTGGTTTCCCCTTCTAGTAGTATCTTGTCTATTTCATTATCTGATATTCTGAAGCCTACCTGTTCTTGATCTATTTTTAATTGTTCCTTTAGTTGCTGATATAGTAGCCAGTGAATTTTGGGGTCGATTTTTAATATGTCTTTATGTTTTTCATTTCTTCCTTCCATCAGGTATCTCTTTAAAAAAAAAAAAGGTCTGAGTAACTTAACCAATCTTTGTTAGTTTTAGATCTACTTGGTAGAGCTTCCTGGGGGGGATATACAAACTAGGTGTTCCTCTATAAAAATCTGCTTTGGTCTGATTTCTGATTGCAACAGCAGGGCGACTGGTCACTTTGAGATGGAGTTCGTCTGAGTGATCACCTTGGCAGGTGATCTGTTTCCTATTAAACGAACCCCAAGGGCCTAGGAACGGGGCTCGAAGAAGGACGGGTTCTTAAGAGTGAAAGGTGAAAGCCTTTCTCATCAAGAGAAACTTGCCGAAGAGCAACCACGCCAGCTAATGGCTGCCATTCTTGGCACTGAGCCCAGTCAGCCACTTTTTTAGTTTGGTTTAATTAGTTTATTAAGTAGAAGAGCCTGGTAGTCGGTCCTCCCCCCTTTTTTATAGCCTTTGGACTTTTTTATTAATGGACCTTGGTGTCCTGAATCTGCTTTGAAGTGAACAGCCTTCTTCAAAGAGTGGTTTGGTCCCTAAGTTGGAAGAGAGGGAGATCGGGGCTGTTTACAATAACAAAGACAAGGAGGCAAGCAAGTAAGAGAACTGAGAAAAAGAAGGGGGAAAGGGAGACCAAATAACATTATTGAGGACACTATTGAGGAAAAGCAGAGAAAGAGGAGATCAGTGGCGTTTTTTTTAATTTCTGTCTTTATTTTATTTTATTTTTGTTGGCGACCTCGCTTCTCACTCTCCCTACATGGGCTACTAGCAGCCTTTAATGGCAGGTCGTGTCTGAGCTTGGGAAGGGAGAAACAGAATAGAGAAGATTGAGAGATAGAGAGTGACAGAAGGAGGATTGGAGTAGGAGATACAAAGAAGATTACAAAAGCCAGTTGAAGGGAGAAAACAGTTGTGGGTTGAAAGAGAGTGTGTGTCAGGAGGAGGACAGGGGAGGAGACGATAGAGGACCTTCTAGATCGGAATCGGAGAGAGTTTGGAGGACGGATCGAAGTAGGAAAGAGTTTAGAGGACAAATCGAAGGTAGGAGTTGTGGAGGCTTGAGAGAAAGAGTGCATCGGAAAGAGGGGAAGAGGAGATGGGGGAGGAGACGACGGCAGACCTTGTTGATTGGAGCTGGAAAGAGTTTGGATGACAGATCGAAAATAGGAATTGGGAAGGTTTGAGAGAAAGAGTGCATCGGAAAGAGGACAGGGGAGGAGACAACTGAAACCTTATTGACCAGAACTGAAGAGCATTTAGAGGAAAGATTGGATTTGGAGAAAGTTTCGATGGAAAGAGGACAGGAGGAGGAGACATCGGACTAATCAGTTGGCAGCTGTGATCTGGGATTGATAGATTATTTGGCCCCAAATTAATTAACAAGCAGGAAAGAAGAAAAAGTACTCAACAATAGTTGGAGTAACTTGCAGAATCTAAGTCCTTGCTAATGTGATTAAGTATATGTTAATGAATTAGTTTATTGGGGAATAGTTTTTGCTTAGGGGAAAAAAGAATATATCAAATGTCTCTCTCTCTGGCTTTGCTTCGCGAACGAAGATTCAGGAAGGACTCATCCTGTGCTTTGTACAAGCGCGTTGGTGACTAAAAAGGCCAGTTCGGGATAAACAGGTCCGGTTGCAGAAAGCACAGCAGAAAGTCTCCTTGGGTGATGTTTCCAGGTTGCGGTTCTTTCTGAGTTGTCGTTTCTCTTCAAGACTCGTTCGGCTTTCGAAGATGGCTGCAGCGTCATGGATAGTGCATCTCCATGCCTCCTGATGCGAGGCCAGGGAGGCCCATTGTTGGTGATCTATCTGGCCAAGCCTGAGATGTTGTTTCAGGGAGTCCTTGTATCTCTTCTTTGGGGCGCCCCTCTTATGCTGACCCATGGCGAGTTCACCGTAGAATACTATTTTGGGGAGGTGGTGGTCCTTCATGTAATATATGATTAAATAGCAGGGAATTAGTCAGGGACTGGATTGGGCATTTATTAAGCATAAATTTAATGGAGTATAAAATATAAATTAATAACAGTAATAACTGAAGTGTATTAAAAATGGACTAAATTAATTGACTCGTATAGAAATTATATATTAACTGCTCATTGAAAGTTTTCAAGGAATTAATTTGTATCATTTGATATTACATAACTACATAACAGATCCCAAAAGGTAAAAAGGAATTAAGTATTTGGACGTGATTTAGCTATTAAGGTTACATTAATTAAACAAGACTCGTGTGATTACCAATTGTATTCTGATTAGATGATATTATAAAAGGGTTGTGATAATTGTAATTGAAATAATTGAACTGAAGGTATAGGTTTATAATATTTTATTTTATAAGAATTTTCTTTAAAGCTAAAAAGAATACTAAGATAAAATGGCATCAGGATTTAAAAAAACAAACAGAAACCTCATCTACAACTCAAAGAAGAGGATCAGATGCTTCAAGCAAACCCACAGATGCTACCACTACATTCTTCATGGAGGAATTCAGGAAATTAAAGAAGAAATGAGAGAAGAATTATGGATATCAAGAAAAGAGGCCAAGGAAGATATGCATACGGAACTGGATACTTTGGGGAAAAACTTCATAAAATTTCCAAGGATATTGAAGGGCTTCAAGCAGAAACAAAAAATTAAACATAAAAACAGAAGAGCTGGAAGGAGCCACAAATGACCTACAACAGACACAGAAAAGACAGGAGGATAAACTGCTTAATCAAGAAATTTGTTACAGGGAGAAATGTTTGAAATTACAAGGGATTCCTGAAGAGCTAAATGAAGACTTATATGGAAATGTATTACAAGAACTTGCAAAATACCTAGAAGTGAATGAAGAGGAACTCGATTTTTCAATTAATAAAATTTCTTCAAATTAACTTGACGGTGGCAAGGGAAAGGAAACTGCCGTGCGATGTCGTAATAGTTTTCATTAAATCTAAGTACAGAGATATGACTTTACAAAAAAGCTACACCTCAGATTTTATAATTGGAGGAAACACA
This sequence comes from Sceloporus tristichus, assembly GCA_016801065.1. Lineage (NCBI taxonomy): Eukaryota > Metazoa > Chordata > Lepidosauria > Squamata > Phrynosomatidae > Sceloporus > Sceloporus tristichus. The sequence goes on from CM028773.1 coordinate 3,375,241, forward strand.
ATAAAAATTTACAAGGACATTCCAATAGAAGTTTTACAAAAACATCGAGATTACAAATTCTTAATAATAGAATTAGGAAGAAGGAAGATTCCTTATTCATGGGAAAGAGTAGGAGTATCGTTTTTATACAAACAAAAATGCTATCAAATTAACACAATACTTAAAGCAAAAGACTTTTTAAAGAAAGCTTAGATGGGAAGAACAGAAAATGTCTAGAGAAGAGTTGAGAATGACAACAAGGAGTGTTGGAAGACAAGTGAGAGAGGAGGAGGGGGAAAAAGAAAAAAGAAGGATATGATGAATTAGGCGATGATACTAATTCCCCAGAAAATCCAAATCATCCACCGGAAGAAGGGGAACTAATAATGAAGATGAACCTTGAATCGTGGAATGTAAAAGGTCTTAACTCAAAATATAAACTGAGTAAAATTTTCACTACCTATATTAGAAGAAATTAGATATTATATGTCTGCAGGAAATTAAAATAAAACAAAAAGACATTAAATATTTAAGAACTCCAAAATTGGGCCAATGGTTCGTTTCAGCAAACGAGAAAAGAAAAAGTGGAATAGCAATCTAAGTAAACAACGAAATGGCGGCTAAAGAAATCAGTAAGGATGAAGCTGGCCACTTTTTGGGTCTAGAAATAAATTGTTATAGTACTCAATGTTTCATACTTGGAATCTACACGCCAATTGAAAATAAACTGCAATTTTTCAGAATATTAAAGATTTATTTCACTATTTGGATTACGAAAATATTCTGTTATTGGGGGATATGAATGGAGTGATCGATCCAATACAAGATAGAGCCCCATGTAAAATATCTAAAAAGAAGCAAGGTAAATTACCTAAGACCTTTTTTGAACTGAAAGAAGAATTCAGCCTTTGTGATGTTTGGAGAAAACTATATCCGACAGATAGGGGACATACCTTTTTTTTCAGAATCTCATAAATCCACTTCGAGAATCGACATGTTTTTTACTTCTGGAATTTTAACTACTAAAGTCAAACAGATGGAGATCTTAACTAAATTCATATCAGACCACATCTTAATTACTTTATCTATGGAAACAGGATATAAACAATTCAACTGGAGACATAACGACTGTTTACTTAACAATAAACCTTTTTTGGAAAAAGTGAAGAAAGACCTTACTAATTTCTTTAAGGAGAGTTGTGATAAAGTAATGTCTATGAAGACGATATGGGACACTAGTAAGGCTGTAATACAAGGAATACTAATTCAGAGGGGAGCAGAAGTTAAACAAAGAGCAAAGAAAGAACTCCAAAAATTGGGAAAAGAAATTTGGGATGCAGAACTTAGCTTAAATAAGGACCCTACATCAGATAATAAGAATAAGCTCTTAAAATATTTGAAGAAGGAATTGGATAATGGATTTACTTTGGAAATTGAAAAGAAGATGAAATATATTAGACAAAACCAATTTGAGAATGCTAACAAGACTGGGTGGAGGCTGCCAAGTTGAGGGAAAGGAGAGGCAGAAAAAGATCACATTAGAAATATGGCATAAAGGAAAAACAACAAATGATCAAGAGGATATTCAAGAAGCCTTTTGGAACTACTACAGGAACTTATGTAAGAATGATGAAATAACAGCACAAGAAGTGACAGATTATCTGGATGAACAGACTGTTAAGATGATTTCACAACAGAAGATTGTATTAAATGTGGCATTTACATTAGAAGAGGGGACAAAAGCAACCAATCAATTAAAAGTCAATAAAGTACCTGGACCTGATGGTTACATGGCCTGGTATTACAAAAAGTTCAAGGAAGAATTAAAGGTCCCTTTGTAGAGAACATTAAATGAAATTAAAACAAAGGGGATTCCTGACTCTTGGAAGAGTGCCAATATAGTGTTAATTCCAAAAGAAGAGAAAGATCCCAAGTTCATGAATAATTACAGGCCCATTTCTTTACTCAATACAGATTACAAGATATTAACTTCAGTATTGGCTGAAAGACTCAAGAAAGTATTAAAAGACTACATTACTAAACACCAATCTGGATTTCTACAATCTCGTCAAATGAAAAGTAACGTAAGAACAATCCTGGATGTTTTAGAATACTATGAATGTAACAATTATAGAAAATTAGCTCTGATCTTTGCAGATGCTGAAAAGGCATTTGATAATGTGAATTAAGATTGCTTATTTGAAATACTGAAAAGGATGGGAGTTGGTGAAAATTTTCTGACCTGGATTAAAAGAATATATGAGACACAATAAGCACAATTAATAATTAATGAGAAAAGATCTAAAAAATTCGAAATAATAAAGGGAACAAGACAAGGATGCCCCCTCTCACCTTTACTTTTCATAGTGGTTTGGAATAAAAACTTAAAGCTTTCGCAAATAGAAAAACTTTTGGAAATTATAGAAGATTTTGGGAAGATCTCTGGATTCAAAATTATTAAAACCAAAATGGCCTTAATAACAAAAAGTAACTAAGAGGGAAGAAGATCAACTTACGAAATTATCCGGATGCAGAATTCTAAGGAAGTTGAGATATTTGGGGATCTGGATATCAAATAAAACCACTGAATTGTATGATAATAATTATGTCAGCAAATGGAAAGAAATTAAAAAAGACATAAATCAATGGATCAAATTAAATCTGTCCCTCTTAGGAAGGACAGAAGTGATTAAAATGATGGTTTTACCAAAAATGAACTTTTTATTCCAGACCATACCAATTTTGAATACTGAAGCTCCTTTCAAATTGTGGCAGAAAGACATTAAGGAATTTATCTGGAATCACAAGAAACTGTGTGTTAAATGGAGTATATTAACCAAACAGAAAGAAGAAGGGAGAAAGGGACTTCCAGTTTTAAAATTGTACTACCAGGCTAATGTTTTAAACTGGATTTCAGAATTGATTACTTTAGAAAATGAAGAACTGCTAAATATAGAAGGTCATGATAATAGGTTTGGATGGCACGCGTACCTTTGGTATGATAAGGCGATTGTACATAAAGAATTCAAGCACCACGTAATTAAAAGATCTTTTCTATGAACTTGGTACAAATTAAAAAAGTTTTATATAAAAATCCCATTATGGATATCCCCCCCCCCCAAGAAGCCTTTTTGGGATGTTGGAAATCCCTAAATATTTGGTTAACATACAAAGACATTTTACATAAAATAGACCAGAATAAATATGACATAAAACCTATTGAAGAACTTACCCATATCGATTCGAGAATGCACTGGCTTCTGTATATACCGTTAAAAGAGAGATTCAAAATGGATGTTAAATTGCAAGATTTTGGTGAAGAACAAGCAAAACTAAATAAAGCATTGATATACAAAGGAAGCAAAAAAACAGCCAAAATCTGTAAAGTGTTACAAGAACTAGAGCATGAAGAAGCCCCAATATCGGAACGAATGATCAAATGGGCAACCGATTGTGGGAGGATCATTGATCTCAACAGTTGGAAATACGCAACAACCAAAACCAAGAAGTTTACTAAATCACAAGCACTGAAAGAAAATTATTTTAAAATGGAACAAAGGTGGTATCTGACTCAAAACATTATTGGAAATGTCAATCAACAATAGGAACATGGATCCATGTTTGGTGGAAGTGTACAAAAGTGAAAAAAATTGGACACTAATACATAAATGTATAGAAAAGACATTTCGCATAAAGTTCCAACTTGGACCAGAAATTTATCTTTTAAATATGTGGAACAAGATTCCTTCATCAATTGAAAGGAAACATAGACATATACTGTTGTATCTAATAACAGCAGCAAGAATCACATTAGCACAAAAATGGAAAGACAAAGACATTCCAAGCTTAGATGACTGGGTAATAAAGGTTTTGGAAATGAGAGAGATGGATAAATTGACAGCTCTTTTGAATAATAAAGATGTTAAGATAACAGAAGAAAATTGGTCACCTGTAACTAAAATTTGTACCCAGAAATGGGCTGAGAGATAGAAAAGCAGAGACAGAAACATTAAAAAGTCTTTGACAACAAGATATTTCTAGGAAAAGGAAAATATGGAGAAATGTTAATATATTTTTGGAGTGCATTATTTTAAATGATATAATCAATAGAATGGACTTTTTGTTACATATATTAGGTTAGAGAATAAGACAAAAAGTTGATTTATAGATAGGACTAGCTACCAGGACGACTAGAGGAAGTAAGTATAGGATTATGATGTATAAGTAATGTAAAATAAATTAAGGATTATGATGTATAAGTAATGTAGAGATATATATTGAATAGAGATTGGCAATGTAGAGATATATGGTAAAATATAATATACATAAGGTTGGAGATGAAGAAAGACAGAATATGAAATATCGAAGATAATCTTATTTCTTGTTGGCATACAGAAAAATCTTTTTATTATTATTTTTTAATTCTGATTGTGTGTGTGTGTGTCCTGACAATCAGAGCATGAATGAATGCTGTTTTTATCAGGTTTGGAGGTAGAGGGTGCTCAAAAGAGGTTACTTCGTTAACTTAGTAGTAAGCTACCATAGCTGCTATAGGATTCTGGCATGTAGATTCAGGAGAATGGGCTGCTGCAATACTGCAATATTAATGCAGTCCACTGATTTAACTGTCTTGGCTCCATTATATGGTATACTGGGAACTGTAGTTTGTTGTGGCACCAGAGCTCTCTGATAGGGAAAGCTAAATATCTCACAAAATTACCAATCTCACAATTCTAGCTCCTTGGCAGTTAAAGCAGTGCCAAGCAGCATTAATTCTGCAGTTGTGATGCAGTCATGGAAACCCTTCTCTCTTATCAGGAAGTTAAACAAGGATCTTGGACAATACTCTTTAAATGGTGGCATCATAGAATCGTAGAGTTGGAAGAGACCACTAGGGCCATCTAGTCCAATCCCCTGCCATGCAGGAAATCCAAATCAAAGCATCCCTGACAGATGGCCATCCAGCCTCTGTTTAAAGACCTCCAAGGAAGGAGACTCTATCACCCTCCGAGGGAGTGCATTCCATTGTCGAACAGCCCTAACTGTCAGGAAGTTCCTCCTAATGTTCAGGTGGAATCTCTTTTCCTGTAGCTTGCATCCATTGTTCCGGGTCCTGTTCTCTGGAGCAGCAGAAAACAAGCTTGCTCCCTCCTCAATGTGACATCCCTTCAAATATTTAAACAAGGCTATCATATCACCTCTTAACCTTCTTTTCTCCAGGCTAAACATCCCCAGCTCCCTAAGTCGCTCCTCATAGGGCATGGTTTCCAGACCCTTCACCATTTTTGTCGCCCTCCTTTGGACACGCTCCAGTTTCTCAATGTCCTTTCTGAATTGTGGTGCCCAGAACTGGACACAATATTCTAGGTGGGGCCTGACCAGAGCAGAATACAGTGGCACTATTACTTCTCTTGATCTAGACACTATACTTCTATTGATGCAGCCTAAAATAGCATTGGCCTTTTTAGCTGCCGCATCACACTGTTCACTCATGTTCAACTTGTGGTCTACTTGGACTCCTAGATCCCTTTCACACGTAGTTTCATTCAGCCAGGTGTCACCCATCCTATATCTGTGCATTTTATTTTTCCGCCCTAAGTGTAATACCTTACATTTCTCCCTGTTGAATTTCATTTTGTTAGCTTTGGCCCAGCTTTCTAGTCTATTCAGGTCATTTTGAATCTTGATCCTGTCCTCTGGGGTATTAGCTATTCCCCCTAATTTGGTATCATCTGCAAATTTGATAAGTATGCTTCCAATTCTGTCATCCAGGTCATTGATAAAGATGTTGAATAGCACTGGGCCCAGGACAGAGCCCTGTGGGACCCCACTGGTCACTTCTCTCCAGGATGAAAAGGAGCCATTGTTGAGCACCCTTTGGGTTCGGCCGGTCAACCAATTACAGATCCATGTAACAGTTCCTTTGTCTAGCCCACATTTTACAAGCTTGTTTGAAAGAATGTCATGGGGAACCTTGTCAAAGGCCTTACTGAAATCAAGATATACTATATCCACAGCATTCCCTTCATCTACCAAGCTGGTAATTTTATCAAAGAAAGAGATTAGGTTTGTCTGGCATGACTTGTTTCTCTGAAACCCATGTTGACTTTTTGTGATTATGGCATTGCCTTCTAGATGTTCACAGACTCTCTGTTTAATTATCTGCTCCAGAATCTTTCCTAGTACTGATGTCAGACTAACTGGACGATAATTGTTGGGATCCTCTTTTTTCCCCTTTTTGAAGATGGGGACAACGTTTGCCCTCCGCCAGTCTGCTGGGATCTCTCCTGTTTTGCAGGAGTTTTCAAAGATGATTGCCAATGGCTCCGATATTACATTTGCCAGTTCTTTTAGTACCCTTGGATGGAGTTCATCTGGTCCCGGAGACTTAAATTCATTTAGATTAATAAGGTGTTCCTCTACTATCTCTTTACTTATTCTGTACTGAAATGCCCCTATCCTGTCCTCTGCTCCATTATCCTCAGGTTGAGCACCCTTTGCTTTTTCTGAGAAGACTGAGGCAAAGAAGGTGTTGAGTAATTCTGCCTTTTCTCTGTCTTCTGTTAGCATTTTGCCATCTTCTCCACGCAGTGACCCTACCGTTTCCTTCTTCTTCCTTTTGCTGCGGACATATCCAAAAAGCCCTTTTTATTGTTCTGTATCATGTACTGTACTGAGTAATGTAGAGAACTTCAAATTAATTGCATCATCAGTTCAGTGCACTTTACATCTCTACAGATCTGTCTTGTTAATACCTGTTACCAAACAAACCCCAGTATGCAATCATGTAATTTACAGAAGTTATAATGCTAGATAAGCAATACACAAGACATAATGGCCTGGTACACATAGGCCAAAAGCACTGTGTCAGCGCCAAAATTAGGGTTGCAGAGCATGCAGCAACCACACGCTCTGCAACCGTAATACATATGGACGGCACCATCTTTATGTGGTGCTGTCCATATGTGGTGCGTGTCGATGACATCATGCACACGCCACATCCAAACAGTGTGGCGCATGCATGACGTCTCCATGCCACCCCAGGCAGCTTACGGCAGCCTTGTGGCATTGCTGCAAGGGGCTCCAAAACGGAGCTCCTTTTGGGGAACAGATCATTCTCGTGGCAACTGCATGACCACAAGAATGACCCCTTTCTCCTCTTTAGTGCCGGGGTGTCTGGAGGCATGAAGCCCCAAGGACACCCCTTTTCCAGGCCATGGAGAAGCAGCATTTTGTTGCTTCCCCATGGCCCAGAAAAATGCTAGATTGGGGCCGCAGGGCTGCCAGTGAGGCTGCCCTGGTTCCAGTTCAGCGTGAAAAGGGGCGGTCTGTACTGCCCCAAAATTGAGAAACAAAAAAAAGTTGATATATTGTTTGAAACCAACATGAAACATATAGAAACAAAGTTGCAAAAATTAGTAGGAAGTGCCCAGCAGAAAAGTCCAATTATGAAGCTGTCTTGGGGAGTCCATCAATTCTTAAGAAGATATTAATATGCCTTTGTTATAAAGCTTCCAAATTCCTACTTGCTGGATTTCCCATGTAGAAGATAAGCAATGTGTACAATTTATGGACAAGGAGTAGTAGGACAAGAGACCCTGGGAAATTCTAGTCTCCATAGTTTTTTTTTTTGGGGGGGGGTTCGGGCTATGAGGCCATGTTCTAGAAGAGTTTATTTTTGATGTTTTTCTAGTAACTGTGGCTGGCATCTTCAGAGAAATTCTAGTCTCCAATTCATCTGTGCTTTCTTCAGCTACATCCTTGTTATGATACAAAATATACACATTTATGGGGCGTTGCCAGCCATCAAACATGGCAGTTGAAGAGCTCACCTCAATCCTGATGATTAATTATAAATAAAAGCAAGAATTTCAATTTAAAAATCAACAAAACAATGAGTACTGATGTCCACATTAAAAAGGGCAGCTGATCAATTTAATACAGATTTTTGCACACCTGCAAAAGAAGAAAAACCACAACTAGAACAGAGGTCTGATAACTACTAATATGATGTGTGGCTCTAATAAGGCAAGTAGAATGGGGAACCATGGGTCTCCTGTTATCTCAGACTTTCCCTTTCCAGAATTCCTGGAAAAGTAATTTGGTCAGAGATCTACAAAGAGACTGGTCACTTGCATTAGAGCCACTTAGTTTGAAAATCTCTTGAGATCTCAGATAAGATACACAGGAAATGGCAAATGCTGCCCTCTTACAGGGATCTCATCATGAAAAGAGAATTTGCACCTTAGAAGAAGCAAATTCTCAACTGCAAAATAAGGATTTGGAAAACCAAAAAAGACAGGTAAACCTTCATCAGAAAGATATTCCATAATCAATGACCCCCTCTTCTCTACAAGATTCAATATTTGCATGGATCAGTAAAATCAATCTTGAACTAAATCTTTCTCTATCAGACATAGAATGCAGGCATCACTTCCAAAAGCCGCAACAGCCACGAACAAGGCCTCCAGGGATATTATGATGGGATTTGCAAGATTTCTAAAGAAAGCTTTAGTTTTGAACACCTTGTCAAGAGTCACAGATCTTAATTATGAGGGGCATAAAGTGTCAGTGTACAAAGAGATTTCAGTGGAGACACTAAGGAAAAGTAAGTAAGTACGTAAAAGTTTATTTATATACTGCCTTTATAAGACCAAGGCGGTTTCCAACATACATACAACAATACAGCAATATAAAAACATCGAAACATAGCATTAAAAACCTTTTACAATAAAACAATAAGCACCACAATTCGTGCCAGCTTGACATGCTGACGAAGGGGGCGAGGAGAGAATACTTTAGGGGTCAGGGAGTCAGGGGTAAGCTTGCTTGAACAAGAATGTTTTTAACCCCTCCCTAAACTGGGTAAGGGAGGCGGCTGAGCGGAGCTCAAAGGGCAGCGCGTTCCAGAGGCTGGGGGCCGAGATGGAGAAGGCCCTCTTAGTGGTGGCAACTAATCTGGCCTCTGGAACCCTTAACAATTGCTGCCCAGTTGATCTGAGTGTGCGGGGCGGATTGTACGGGGAGAGGCGGTCCTCTAAGTACCCTGGGCCCAAGCCATTTAGGGCTTTATAGGTAACAACCAACACCTTGTAAAGACATTTACTCAAGCCCTTTACAGCTGTTCTGCTCTCCAAGGGAATAAAATACAGATGGGGATTCCCCTTCAAGCTCATTAGCTTCCATGTCAATGATGTCAAGGAAGGGGTGCGTGCTGGGAAAAGATGCACATAAGCAGAATTTACTGTACAAACTGCAACTCCCAGAATTCCATAGCCTTGAGCCAGGGCAGTTAAAGCGGTGCCAAACGAGGTTATTTTTCCAGTGTGGATGCAGCCCTCATTGTTCACATGCTTCCCGAATGCACTCAATTCAATTTCTTTGGGGTGCTACCAGAAAAACCACTTAACCCAGGATACCGTTTTTGTTAAGGAAAAAGCAACATGGGACATACAGTAATGAAATAAAAGATGTATGTGAGAGTCAGGATGACTCAGCAGAAGCCAATGGAGAACCACACAGGTGTGAATAGTAATACAATTAACAGGTCCAGAGTGCCAAGGACAAGAAGTGCATAGTGAATAATTGGACACACCTGACAATTGTTAAGTGGTCAAGGCTGAGATGATGAAATCATTAATTGTGGGATGAACAAGGAGAACCAATGGGAATGATGTACACGCCTACTGGGTGGAAACAGACCACGGTAGGTGGTGCCATGATTTGGCTATAATAATGACAATGTATCCCAATGCATTGTGTGGGTAGTAGTGGATTGTTGTGTGGATAGTATTGGATTGGAGAGTGAGGAGTTGAGTATTGTTTGGAGCTGTGTATATAGTAGATTAAAGTAGATCTTTTATATAAGACTACTGAGTTGTCTGGTGTCTTGGGTGAAGCTACAAGAACCAGCAGGACCCTGGAGAAGAAGGGTGAAGACTTCTGTGGAAGCAAGAGTGAGAAGGCTTGGAGAGCTTGTCAGGATCTTCAGCCAGATCTCTGCAACTCTTGCAAAGATACAACAACTGGCCAAAACTGGTCAGCGTGGTGCACAACCAGGTGGTGAGTTCCAGGCCAGGTGAAGAGCCACAACTCCCATCATCCCTGACAGTTTTTCCCCCTCTGAGGGTTTTTTTTTTTAAGATTTGCATTGTTGGTAGTGTGAATAACAATCCAAAGAGACCCAAGATTTAATCCTGCATGCCTGGATGTATCTGTCTCTTCCATTGAGGGGAGAGAAAGACTCTCATTTAGCTCCTGCCCCCACTGTTTCTTGGCAGCCAGCTGCTCCAGGGAACAGTGGGAAAGATTGCCATCTCTGCTGCTGTCTGGAAAGACACAGCTGAGGGGCAGTTTCTCCCAGGGCTCACTGGCACTTTGGTGGGGAGACACAGGGCTGGCAAGCATAGGACATGGAGACGTGAAAAGATGCTGTTACAATGAAAAAAATAGTGTGAATAACAAACCCAGAACTAATGAGTTGGCTTATTCAAATCATTCCACTAAAAAAAAAAAAACATCTGAGTGATCTCTTTGTCTTCTAGTGCCCACATGTCAAAAAGAAGGGGAGTGGCTCTGCCTGCATTGATTTTCCTCTACATCATCTTAACTGACAACAACAAGAACAACATCTTGACAAAATGGAGGGTGTGTGTATGATAGTAACACCATCATTGTTTTTTTCTTCTCATGTATGATCTTTGATGCCTTTGCATAATGAAGAAGCCAGCAGAACTTCGAAAGCTTGCATAGAAAAGAAATACAACTAATAATTAAATAAACTATGACTCTTCTTTCATTTTTGCAATATGTTGGTAAGCAAATTTCACCTTTAAACACATAGGTTGTCTTTTTAAAACTGAAAGGATATGAAACTATTTGGAACATAGGCCCGAGACAGACCGCCCCAAAAGGGTGGCTTGCTGGCAGCCTATTTCCCTCTGGAGGGAAGCCGCAGTGGCCAAACTGCACGGCTTCCCTCTGGAGTAAAAAGAACCCAGTATTTCTGGGTTCTTTTTAAGGCACTGGAGGGACATTGTGAGTGCGCCACTGGGGCACTCGCGATGTAAGCAATGCATGGTGCCGTGTGCTGCGCTTACATCACAATGGCGGCACCCATGTACATGGGACGCCAACATTAGTACACCACCACTCCATAATAGGGTTAGGAACCATGTGGTTGGTGTGCGGTCTCTAACCCTAGTATCGCCGCCACCATGCCCCTTTCGGCTCGTCTGTCTTGGGCCAGTGTTAAGTTTGGAACATGTTTCTGTCCTTAATGATCATGTAGAAACTTTCTCACATAATGTCCATAATGCAGAAATAGGTAAACTGGGGATCTCCAGATACTTAGACTACAACTCCCATAACCACTGGACACATTTGCTGAGGGTGATAGGAACTGTAGTTCAAAATATCTGAAGCTTCCCCAACTATAAGGTCTATTCTATCCATTATGGAAAGAATAGCTTCCCAATTGGCCCCATTGCCTAAACCTTATCCCTGCCACCACCAAGCCTTTCATAAACTCATAGAATTGTAGAGTTGGAAGAGACCACAAGGGCCATCCAGTCCAACCCCCTGCCATGCAGGACATCCAAATCAAAGCATCCCTGACAGATGGCCATCCAGCCTCTGCTTAAAGACCTCCAAGGAAGGAGACTCTATCACCCTCTGAGGGAGTGCATTCCACTGTCGAACAGCCCTTACTGTCAGGAAGTTCCTCCTAATGTTCAGGTGGAATCTCTTTTCCTGTAGCTTGTATCCATTGTTCCGGGTTCTTTCTTGCAGCAAAGCAAGGTAAGAATGGTTGTAGCTCTATAACAAGAACTGACACTTAAATTCAAATTACTGAGATTGTCCCACTTTCGTTGAAGGTTTTTGCAAAGCATTTGTTAGCTATGCATTGTTATACAGTATCCCTGATATCCTCTCCTTCCAACAGTGACTGGATATGCTGTACTGTGTTAGGTTTCACTGCATGGTCAATAAGCATGTGACCCTCTGTTTGGCTGGATACTCGCCCCTTTTCACTTGCTGCCCCTCACTCCTGGAACTTTCTTCCCCCGCAAGCAAGGGCCATCACTTCTTTAGCCAGCTTCAAAACGGAGTTGAAGACCATCCTGTTCAGAGAAGCATTCTCAGGCATTGCGTGATTATCATTTGCTATTTGATGTTCTTTTTTGTTGCCTGTTTTATTGAACCATTTCCTGTATTGCTATGTATTTTATATGTATTATCCTATTATTTTTTAGATTGTACGCAGGTTTACTCTTTTATATTTATTGTTTTTATGTACAGCACTATATAAATAAGGAATAATAATAATAATAATAATAACAACAACACTCATCCTGTAACAAACTCGATGGGTGCTTTTTGTTTTGAGATTTAGAAAATGTTCTTCTTTATTCCCCAATGAATAGAAAACATGATGTAACAAGCAGAAATGTCACTGTGCTTTCCATAACATTTCCTAGCTTTTTTCTGTGTGCCACATTGGGTGAAAGGTATTTATTGTAAAATAAATAAATATAAAATAAATATTGAGGCTCTGCTTTTATTAAATAATCAAAAGGGCATAGAAATGTATGTAAGCCCACATATGGACCAGATGGAGCATCCTTTTTTTAATTAATCTTTATTGAATTTCTGTTAAAAAAAACATCGACATCAACATAATCTACAACATACATTCTATAACATAGTCATTAAAAAGGGTAGAAAATTGAAAAAAGAAAGAAAAAAATGGAACATCCTTTTTAACCACATTAGTGGTTCTCAAACAGTGGAGTGGGTGGGACCCCCATGGGAGATGCAAGAGTTCCTCAATGCAGGTGCAGGTCTGAAGGCCCTAATCCTCCCTCCCCAGTCATCTCCCTCCTCCCAAATATTTTTTGTCCTGGAGGGAACAGAAAGGTGGTGAAAATCTTTGGAGCAGCTGCTTCTGCCTGAGGGGGGAGGAGAAGGAAGAAGAGAGCAGAGAAGTTTGCTGGATCATGGCCTCTGGCACGGTGCATCCCAAGTCACTGCTGCTTCTTCCCCCACCCATTCCATCACTGCCCCAGTTCCCAAGATGGTGCTGCAGCATCAACCAGCACCCCTGTTCAGTCCAGTGGACCCTAAGTGCACAGCAACCAAAGGAAAGCCAGTGTTGCTATGTCACCCGCAGGTGATGGAGACTAGTGGCACCTGGCTCTGGCTTGGCCACTTCAGATACAGAGGAGAAGCAGACTCTGTGTCTCTCCTCCTGAACAAACAGCATACCAGACTAGCCGGCTAAGGAGGAGAGGAGCAAATGCACCACTTCCTGCGAGCCACTGAAGCAGAGTGTCTAACTGGGCTTGCCACTGCTCTACACCACCACTTCCATCCTCCAGGTCAACCAGGAACTCCTACTTGCAGGCTGAGGCATGTTTCAAGCCATTCCTCTGGTCTGGTAAGGTGAGTGGGCAGGTGAGACAGGGGCTGGATGGGGCCCAAGGAAAGGAGGAACGAACAAAGAGGCCTTTAGGCAGCCATTGGAGGTATCGGGAATAACAGAAGATTTGACAGCCCAGAAGAACTAGAGTTCAAGAGGCCTTGTTTATTTCCCCACTCCAGCATTTTAACATGTACACTCATTCTCTCACACACTGAGTTTATGAGGCCCCATTTATCTCCTACCCCCACCACTTTCTATGTACACCCATTTGCTTTCATGCTCAGTCACACTGTTTCTCTCGCTCTCTTTCTTTCACTCAACTCACTCTTGCAGGGGCTCACTCACATAAGGAGTCCTGGTGGTGCAGTGGTTAAATGCCAGTCTTGCAGCCACAATGTTGTAAGGTCAATGCTGGAGGGCTCCAAGATCAACTCGGCCTTCTATCCTTTTGTAGGTCGGTAAAATGAGTACTGAGCTTGTTGGGGGCAATTGGCTTATATGTTGTAATCCTCTTAGGGAGTGCTAGTTCACTGTATCGTTTACTTCTTTGTAACCCGCCTTGATCCGTAGGAAGAGGCAGGATAATAATAATAATAATAATAATTAACATTAAGTGGTATAGAAATGTACTTGCTATTAATTCTCTGATCTACTGACCTATTTCTCTGAGAGAAAAGGTTCTACATAAGGTTCCTTTATCTCTTTGTAACACACACAAGCCTTTTCATCACTCACATGTGCTTGCTTTCTCCCTCACACCTTCTTAGCCAGTTAATTCTTACACATACACTCCCAAGTCATGGTCTCTCTCTCCTTCCCTCAGAGACACTGATTCACACACATTCTCAAACTCTCTCACATGCTGATTCTCTTACACACGTGAACACTGTGACACTCTTTCACTCTCATAGTCACACATGCATTAATTCTGCCACATCCTCGGTAAGTCCCTCAGTATATGAGTGCCTTTCCCTCAAACACTAATTGTCTCTCACATGCACTTAGTAATGCTCTTTTTCTGACTCTCCCTCCCTTAGATACATTCATGCACACACAGTCTCACACACAAATTCTGTCACTCATTCACAGTCATACTCCTCATCTCTTTTTTACATAATCTCATAGGCACTTGTATATATTCGTGTATACATAAGAGAATAAATGTTTCTGTGTGACTGTGTTTGAAAGAGAGTAAATGAGTACAGTGGGGCCTTTCCATCCACAGGTTTGCCATCTGCAGATTTGAGTATTTGGGGACAGTAAGCCCTGTTGTATGCAATGGCTGTCGTGCTGCTATTAGAAACAATGGGACTTGAGGTCCCATGTTTTTTTTCCAGATCCCCCACAGATAAGAAGGACCAACTATGATGGATGTGAGAGCTGGACAGTTAAGAAAGAAGAGAGGAAAGAAATTAATTCATTTGAGATGTGGTGCTGGAGAATAGTGCTGATGATGCCATGGACAGCCAAAAAGACTCCCCCAAAAAAACAGGTCCTAGAACAGATCAAGCCTGAAATTTCCCTGGAAACCAATTTGATTAAATTGAGGCTGTTGTACTATGGACACATCATGAGAAGGAAAGACTCACTGGAAAAGACAATAATGCTAGGAAAGGTAGAGGAAAGTAGAAAGGGAGAAAAGCTGCATGCTAGATGGACGGACTCTATTAAGGAGGTCAGAGGTATGAATGTACAGGAACTAAGCAGAGCACTGGAGTACAGGGAATCTTGGAGATATCTCATCCACAGGGCCGTCATGTGTTGAGACTGACTCAGAGCTGGTTAACAAAAACAAAATGTTTCCTTATAAAATATTAAAATAGGAATATGGATGAATGTGTGAATAAAAATATGCACACTAAAACAAACAACATATTTTTATCCCTATAGTACACTGAGCTGGCGGAAAGTATCCACATGTATAGTTAAAGGGGGCACAAGGGTAAAAAGTTTGAGAACTACTGCACTACATCATGCTGTCTCACAGAATGTTCATGTTCTGTTATAAGATATTTTATTTATTAAGATGCCCTTTAAAATGTGTGGCCTGGAAAACAGAGGAGAGTCCAATCCAAGTTTCTGTTTGATCATGTAGTATGCATAGCTATAGTTTACACTGCAGTCACAGAGAAGTAATCATGGTTCTCTATCCCAATCCATGGTGATATTTCATGTAAGAGTACATGGTCTACATCTAGCTCACCAAAAGAACTATATATTGTTGCTGCAGAAGTCTCGATCAGAACAGCATTTATATCGGTTTTGAAATGCGAACATATCCAATACTTTGCCACACATGCTTCTGTCCACACTACAGTCCTTTGACTTTCTCATTAAAACACCTGAAAGGATTGTGAAGAAAAACAAAAATATCTATCTGTTTATCCAATTATAAATTATATTTATAAATTATGTTTATAAATTATGTTTTTTTAAAAGAAGTAAACTATACAGAGGTAATTATGAACACAAAATCAAATCCATTTTTGTTCCTTTAGTAACCTATCTTCACAAATCTGTATGAATATGAAGTTATAAACATTATAACATTTCTATACAATTAGATAAAGTATATTCTTGCGAACAAGTTTGTAAGGTGTGGGCTAGACAAGGCAACTGTTACATGGATTTGTAACTGGTTGACCGGCCGAAGCCAGAGGGTGCTCAACAATGGCACCTTTTCATCCAGAAGAGAAGTGACCAGTGGGGTCCCACAGGGCTCTGTCCTGGGCCCAGTGCTATTCAGCATCTTTGTCAATGACTTGGATGACAGAATTGGGGGTATACTTATCAAATTTGCAGATGACAACAAATTAGGAGGAGTAGCTAATACCCCAGAGGACAGGATCAAGATTCAAAATGACCTGAATAGATTAGAAAGCTGGGCCAAAGCTAACAAAATGAAATTCAACACGGAGAAATGTAAGGTACTGCACGTAGGGCAGAAAAATAAAATGCACAGATATAGGATGGGGGACACCTGGCTGAGTGAGACAACATGTGAAAGGGATCTTGGAGTCCAAGTGGACCACAAGTTGAACAGGAGCAATAGTGCAATGCGGCAGCTAAAAAGGCCAATGCAATTTTAGGATGCATCAATAGAAGTATAGTGTCTAGATCAAGAGAAGTAATAGTGCCACTGTATTCTGCTTTGGTCAGGACCCAACTGGAATATTGTGTCCAGTTCTGGGCACCACAATTCAAAAAGGACATTGAGAAACTGGAGCGTGTCCAAAGGAGGGTGACTAAAATGGTGAAGGGTCTGGAAACCATGCCCTATGAGGAACGACTGAGGGAGCTGGGGATGTTTAGCCTGGAGAAAAGAAGGTTAAGAGGTGATATGATAGCCCTGTTTAAATATTTGAAGGGGTGTCACATCGAGGACTGAACAAGCTTGTTTTCTGCTGCTCCAGAGAACAGGACCAGGAACAATGGATGCAAGCTGCAGGAAAAGAGATTCCACCTCAACATTAGGAGGAACTTCCTGACAGTCAAGGCTGTTCGACAGTGGAACACACTCCCTCGGAGTGTAGTGGAGTCTCCTTCCTTGGAGGTCTTTAAACAGAGGCTGGATGGCCATCTGTCGGGGATGCTTTGATTTGGATTTCCTGCATGGCAGGGGGTTGGACTGGATGGCCCTAGTGGTCTCTTCCAACTCTATGATTCTATGATTCTATATAAGAAACTATTGTATGTGTGCAGCCAGTTCTTTTTTAGTGGATAGGAACTTTCTCAACTCCTTTTACAACAGAAATAACAACAAAAATTGATGGTATGGTAACTAAATTCTCAGAAACAGACCATATTCTACATCACTTTCTTGCCACAGAGTTCGATGAGACCACAAGGGCCATTCAGTCCAACCCTATTCTGTCATGGAGGAATACACAATTATAGCAATTCCAACAGATGGTCATCCAGCATCTCTTTAATACCTTCAAAAGAAGAAGACTCCAACCTATTTGGAGGGGTTGAACAAGTCTTACTGTCAAGAAGTTCTTCCTAATGTTGAGGTGAAATCTCTTTTCCTGTAGTCTTAATCCATTGCTCTGTGTTCTAGCCTCTGTAGCAGCAGACAACAAGTTTGCTCCATCCTTTCCAATATTTAAACAGGACTTTTATATCACCTCTTAACTGTTTTCTCCAGGCTAAACATAGAGGCTTATTGCATGTATTACTAAACTGGCTTACCTCTATTCAGTTTAAGGGTTAATTTGGGTAGCACCCATATCTTATCACACACTTTTTACTGCCAAAATTGCCACCCGAATACATCCCAGGGTGATACCCACTTGCAGAGCTGCTCCGATTTAAGAAAATGGCTGCTGGAGCAGCTCTGCAAGCAGGGATGGCCGAGGGATGTATTCAGACAGCAATTTTGGTGGCAAAAAGAGTGTGATAATATCAGGGTGCCACCCAAACTCACCCTTAAACTGGATTTTTTTATTTATTTATTTGTATCCCGCCCCTCTGAGAACAATCGGGGTGGCTAACAAAGTTAAAAATACAAAACATATAAAATCCCTGGTACCCTCCCCTCCTTAAAAAAGTATTAAATTCAATGCGATATTTAAAAAACAGAACAAAGAACAACAACAAACAAACATACAAGTTAAAAACTGACCAGAAGGAAACAACATCATACCAACAAGCAACCAGTGGGAGCAGCTGTATCTTTCCCAGACGTTTTTCTATGGCCAAGTTCTCTATTCTGGGAAGGCCTGCCGGAAGAGATCTGTCTTAACAGCCTTTTTAAAGCTGTCTAAGGATGTAAGTAGACGGATCTCATCTGGCAGACCATTCCACAGTCTGGGGGCGACGATGGAAAATGCCCTCTGGGAGGTAGTCAAAAGCCTAGATTTTTGTGGCTGAAGTAGGCCTCTCCCAGAGGAGCGGAGTGCGCAGGGAGGATTGTAGGGGAGAAGGCGGTCCTGAAGATAGGTTGGACCCAAGCCATTTAGGGCTTTAAAGGTGATAACCAACACCTTGTACTGGGTCCGGAAGCTAATGGGCAGCCAGTGAAGGGACTTTAGAACCGGGGTAATATGGTCCCTCCTGGATGTTCCAGAAATTACTCTGGCTGCCATATTCTGTACTAGTTACAGTTTCTGGACCAAGCACGAGGGTAGCCCCATGTAGAGCGTATTACAGAAGTCTAGACGTGAGGTTACCAGCGCGTGCACAACAGTCTCAAGATCCCTTACTTCCAAAAAAGGGTGCAGCTGGCGTATCAGCCGAAGCTGATAACAGGCGCACCTGACTGTTGCATTTACCTGGTTTGCCATCAGGAGCGACGAGTCAAGGAGCACCCCCAGACTGCAAACACAGTCCTTGACGGAGAGTGTGACCCTGTCCAGGACCGGAGGTTGCAACCCAATTCTTGGTTTCGGGGCCACTACTGTGAGCACTTCCGTTTTGTCTGGATTCAGCCTTAATCTGTTTTTCCTCATCCAGCCCATTACTGCCTGAAGACATTCATTGAGAGGGGAGACGCCATCAGAATTCAAGGCCGACGAACGAGACATGGAGAAATAGATTTGGGTGTCATCGGCGTACTGATAACACCCAGCTCCATAACTCCGAATGATCTCACCCAGCAGCTTCATATAGATGTTAAATACCATCGGGGACAGAATAGCACCTTGTGGGACACCACAGGTGAGCTCCCTTTTACTGGAGCAACTGTCCCCGAGCAGCACCCTCTGGGATCTACCCGAGAGAAAGGAACGGAACCACTGCAATGCAGTGCCTCCAATTCCCAATCCCCTCAGGCGATCCAAGAGGATGCCTTGATCTATCGTACCAAAAGCCGCTCAGAGGTCTAAAAGCACCAACAGGGTCACACTGCCCCTGTCTATATTCAGACGCAGATCGTCGGTCACGGCAACCATGGCAGTCTCAATGCCAAAGCCTGTCCTGAAGCCAGTTTGAAATGGGTCTAGATAATCGGTTTCATCCAAGACAGCTTGGAGTTGAAGAGCAACCGCCCTCTTGATTACCTTGCTCAAAAATGGTAGCAAAGAGACTGGCCTATAGTTGTTCATATCCAGGGGGTCCAGGGAAGGTTTTTTCAGAAGCAGCCTAACAGCCGCTTCCTTCAGACAAGATGGAATATGTCCTTCCCTGAATGATGCATTGATGATATCCGTAAGGAACTTCCTCAATGCATTCCCCCCGCCTGGATGGCCAGCCACGATGGGCAAGAGTCGAGAGGGCAAGTTGTTTTCCTCACTCTACCAAGGAGCTTGTCCACGTCATTGATACTCACAGATTAAAGCTGATCCAGTACAATCTCATTAACGGAATCGCTGGACACCTCGTCCATTATTTCTGTTACAATACTAGTGTCTAAGTCTGCTCATATCTGAGAGATTTTATCTGCAAAGAAGTTGTTAAACTTATCACAGCAGGCTGTTGTTGGGTTAAGTAAAGGGTTCTGCGCAGGGGGTACCTGCGTCAGTTCCCTTACTACCCTAAACAGCTCTGCTGGATGGGACTCTGCTAATGCAATACATGCACAGCAGAAACGTCTCTTCACTGCACGTATTGCCTCCCGATAGGACCAAAGAAAGTTCCTATGGCGAGTCTTGTCAGATAAGAGTCGAGTTTTTCGCCAGACGCGCTCTAGTCGTTGTCCAATTCACTTCATTTCCTGATGCTCTGGTGTATACCATGGCTTATGGTTAAGAGCGGGTTGGCAAGGACGCTTGGGAGCGATCGTGTCGATAGCCCTGGTAATGTCGGTGTTCCAAGTGTTAACCAGAGCTTCGACAGGGTCACCGGCATTTCCAACCATTAAACCCTCCAAGGCTTTTTGGAATCTAATTGGTTCCATTAGCCTTCGAGGGCGGACCATTCTAATGGGTCCACCACCCCCAGAGGGGCAGATAGAGGCTCTTAGTTCCGTCTTGACCAGGATAGGGATAGAGATAAGCCAGTTTAACAATATAGGCAATAAGCCTCATACCCAACTCTCTAAGCTGTTCCTCATGAGGCATGGTTTTCAAACCTTTTACCATTTTACCAAGCTTGCTCCTACCTACACAGGATTCGCTCACTGGATTCTGTTTCATGGTCGCATTAGATTCTGACAATATGTTGATCAGATGGAAAGGATGTGATCTTGCCTATTCTAGCAGGGCTGGAGAACTTTCCGCAGTCTAGGATCCTAGTTTTCTACTGAAGTGTTACTACAGACTGCAGGAGACCCAGAGATGAGAGGCAAAATACTGTAGCTGAAGTGTCTGGAAAGAGTTGCAGTTTGATAACACTTGAAGATCTCCATAATTTCTATCTTATTCTACAGACAGTAAATTTATAGACATTGCAGACTCAATTTACCTTTACCAAGCTCTTCTGTCACCACACAGACAGCTTCATTGCTCTTCCTTTCACATATGCTTTGAAGAGGAAGACATCTTTTATCTCTGCGTGTCAGAGTACACCTTATACATTTTATAGCATCTCCTAGAAAAAAGCAAGCATTTTGGATTCCAGTTGCTCCTTAACATCATTGCTTGGCATCATCACTCTTACCTACCAACAGATAAACCCCATCAATTCTTACTTCAGAGTTTGTTTTTGTTACACAGCAGTACGATTTGAATGTTTCACCTTTCTAAAACAAAGACTTAAGACATTACCACATGAGCCCCATTCTTGCTGCAGTTGCATTATTTAATGAATTCAAAAACATATAGTTTGAGAGCAGCTATTATTTCATGTCTCTGAGGCTGTTTCTGCCATCATACTCTCTTCCAGACTCCTACTCAACCCCATCTCCCTGCTCAGTGCCCTACCCACCACACTTTTCAAGTTTTTAGTTTTAGCACAATTCTGAAGTTATGCTAATATGATTTTAGGAAAAGAAAGGAAAAGAAATAGAAAAAAAGATGAAATCAGCCTGCTTGGGAATAGTGAGGAATGGGAGACAGGGGGAGAGGAGGAGACACTAACTCTACATGATTGCCCAAAGCTTGAACTGCTGCAGGAGGAAATTACTTCACCAGAAGACTAATACCAGCACCATTGGAAGCTCATCAATGGGTTTCCCCCATCAATGAAAAGAGATGCCCTAACCATGCTAGGGAGACACAGCAACTACTGGCTGGAGGTGATGTTGTGCCATATGTTGCCAAAGGTGCTATTTTCTGACTTTAATTGCAGTTTAAAAGCCACATGTGATAATGTCCTTACAATTTTTCATTACATTTCATATTTTGGCATGGAGGTAAAAACCCTGCCACATCCATCCATCCTCCGATAACATGATAACAAAATAGTGATGACAACATTTGCCTAGTTAATGCCTAGTTATCCTTACCTCTTGCAAGTTGGACTTACCATCCAGAATGAGGCAAAAGAAGACACAGACTACCAGTAACCATGCTTGCACCATCTGTGGCCCCCAAATCTCAAGGAAAAAGCTCTCCCTCACTGGATAGCTTTTGGATGCAGAGGAAGAGAAATTGGCTTCCCTTCAGTGTGAGCCTGGCTTTTTGTTCCTCCCAGGATAGCAGATGAATATTGGATCTACTTCACCAAAGAAACACAGCCAGCTGCTTAAAGACAATTTAAATGCCTTGGTATAGAAAATTAATCTCTTGGTATGACAATCTACTTTTTATGGGTACAATGATCATAATTTAGGCCCCATTCATACTGGCCTAAAAGACATGGAGGGAACTGGGATGATCCGGATGCCCCTCCCCCGAATCGCTCCGTTAGCAAGTGCCCACTACAAATTGAAATCGAATGCATTTTGACAGAAATCGAATGCATTCTGTAGTCTGCTGGCGAGGTGGCCGCTGCCAATCAAGCTATCGTCATGGTGACGTTTGCAGGGCATCAGGGGAAGTGTCCTCCCTTTTTAAAGAGCCAGGCACAGGGGTTTCAGCGGCTGAAGCAGGGAGAGAGATGCCTCTCTCTCTCTCTTTTTTTTTTTATAAACCTGTGGGCTTTTGGGTCAGATCTGCCCCTGTCCCAGGCAGAGGATGGGATTGCCATGCTTTTTTTTTTCCTGTAAAAGCAGCATTAGCTTTCCCTTTGCTTCCCTTGCTGTATCTGCTCAAGAAGACAAATCATTCGCATATTTGCTCAAAAAAAATTGTTAAAAATGTAACATTGATTGTTTGCAACTTTGTAGCTTCTCCCTCTGCAGAAAGCAAGGAGATCCAAGGATATCCAAGTGCAAGCCTGGCTCCATCTGCCTCTGGAATATAAACCATGTGCATGTTCACTCAAAAAAAATTGTTAAAAATGTAACATTGATTGTTTGCAACATTCTGGAATATAAACAATGCGCATGTTCGCTCAAAAAAAATTGTTTGAATTTGAAAAGGGGGGGTTGCCTGACATGAGCTCCGTTCATGACCTGATTTTTTCCTCCTGCAAGGGAAGGAATGCCCAGCGACAGAGGGCTTTGGGCAGGGGATGCAGGGAAAAGAGGCTCCTAAAGAATGCCTTCCCTTGCTCCCTTCTTCCCAGGGCTCTTTCCTCCTCCCCTCCCCTCCGATGAGGGGAGGAAATGCCTTGCCCTTTGCCCACCCTCTGACCTAAATCCCTCCCTCAATTTGCCTCGATCGTGATCGAGGCCAAGTTCTCATTCCCAGGACCCGGGGTTTTTAAAAAGAAACGGTATTTGTGCCGATTTCAAAAGACCCGCGCTAGGGGCCATTTAACACGGAACGGGTGTGCAAGCTCCGGATTCACTTGTGTGAGATTCGGGGTGAGTAGGAACTTCACGTGATTGAATCGGTTTCAGAACCGATTTTTTTTGTAATGTGAATGGGCCCTGAGATAAACATGGCTGTATCGTGTAACTGAGGATCAAACTCCATGCACTATTAATCATACTGTTTGCCCTTGAGAAGAAGGATGTTCCTTCAGAAACAGCCTGTATTTAGACTGTGACTATTATGTGGAAAGTAGGGAAACTTACCTCCCTGCTCTCTATTATGGTTGGTCCTGATCTAGACTGGATTCTCCTGTATGTGCAGTAGATAGATAGATAGATAGACAGACAGACAGACAGACAGACAGACTGGATATAAACACAACCCTCTCCCATGGGCAAACAGAAACTTGCTGATACTTGAGGTTATATACAAGCCATCATGACTAGTGACCATGGAAGGTTTATCATCTATGAACTTGTCTAATCTTTATATATATATCAAGTATAGGTGCCACAAAAATGTGTATAAAGGCATTACAGTATGAACAGTTTTGCTTTAAGTTTCTTTCCTAACATGGAATGTGCCTTTTTGACATCAGCTATACAGCAGGTTAACACTTACATATGGGTTCAGTTTGTTGTTGTTGTTAACTGCCCTTTAGCTGACTTCAATTCATGGTGATGCACAGCTTTATAAGGATGTTTAAATGGATAGATGATTATGAAAGGAGTGATGGTTCTAAACCAAGCTTCCTCAAAAAAGCAAGTATGGTTGGGGATGATGGGAGTTATTGCGCAACATATCTGGAAGAAAATAGTTTGGGGAAAGCTGTTCTAAATTGTGAGTCAAAAGGCACAGATGAAATTGTAATTGAAAGGGAAAAAACAAATAGTACTTATTAATGAGCTTGTGTAGAGTAGGAAAAAAATGACAGAAGTGGCTCACATTGGACAAGTCCAGTCTTTATTTTATTTATATCAGAAGGAGCAATAGACTAGAGTAACCAAATAGAAGAAACTCATTTATCTTCTGTCTCCATCTAGAGGATGGAACATGTAAATTCTGTCCAGCCAACTGGAGAGGAATAAAAGGAACCTGCTACTGGGCTTCAAAGGAGAAAAATAACTGGTCTGTGGGCTCCAGTGACTGTTCCAGGAAGGGAGCTCAAATGCTTATGATCAAAGACACAGAAGAAATGGTAAGATGAACAATTGTTTTGAAAGCCAAGAGTAAGCTCCGTAGAAGGTGGTGAATACAAACTCCAGAATGCAAATTCTAGTGCTATGACTGGAACTAAG
Source organism: Sceloporus tristichus (assembly GCA_016801065.1). Taxonomy (NCBI): domain Eukaryota; kingdom Metazoa; phylum Chordata; class Lepidosauria; order Squamata; family Phrynosomatidae; genus Sceloporus; species Sceloporus tristichus. Next base: position 3,399,618 of record CM028773.1, read on the forward strand.
CTCGTTATGGCTTCCTCACAACTCAGTTTCTGATACACTCTTAACCCGGGATACGAATGCGCCGCGATACGAAATTTCCGGGTTACGAAAAAAAAAAATTCCGGGTTACGAAGGTTATTCCGGGTTGCGAATAAAGTTTTGGTGCTTTTTGGCGCTATTTCGCACGGAATCGCGGCTTTTCCCCATTAGCGCCTATGGCTTTTTCGGCTTACGAAGCCTTCCGGGTTACGAAAATGGCGGCGGAACGAATTAATTTCGTAACCCGGGGGCACAGTGTACTGGAATATAGTCTAAATATCTGACCTATCCCTGCATTGTGGACATTCCCCGCTGCCTCCCGTCCCCAGAACGGTCCCTTTAGGAACGCTCAAGGGCCCTTCCAACTTTAATGCAGTAAACTCCAGAGTTTGCGACACACACAAGCCTCTGTCTCGCTCACATGCACATGCACATACATGCTCAGCTGCTTCTTTTTTTCTTGCTTGCTTTCTCCCTCACATCTTAGCCAGTTAATTCTTACACAGAAATGCTCAAGTCATGGTCTTTTTCCTTCGCTCACAGACATTGGTTCGCACATATTCTCAAACTCATACATGCTGATTCTCACACACATACACACTGTGACCCTCTTTCAGTCACATATGTATTATTTCTGTCACACATCTTTGGGAGGTCTTTGGTGTATGTGAGTGTGGCTGTATCTGACTACGTGCAAAATTTAAACATGTTAAGTATTGAATTTATTTAAATAAAACTGCTCTAATTTGAACAATGTTATTTCCTTATAGAATGTTAAAATATGGCTATTCATGAATTTGAGGATGAAAATATGCACACTAAACAAACAACATATTTTTATTCACATACTACACGTGGGGTGGGACATCCAGATGTAGATTTCAAGGGGTCACAAAGGCAAAAAGTTTGAAAACCACTGCACTACACCATGCTCTTTCATAGAATGTTCTATATATATATATATATATATATATATATATATATATATATGACCTTTAAAATGTGTGACCTGAAAATGGAGGCCAGATAAATCCAAGGACTCAGTATTTGATTATGTAGTATGTATAGCTCTCTGAAGATGCCAGCCATAGATGCTCGTGAAACATCAGGAAGAAACTTTTCTGGAGCATGGCCACATAGCAGGGACGTAGCCAAGGGGGGGGGGGTTCTGGGGGTCCAGACCCCCCCTTCCATTAGAAAAATGAATGGTGTGTGCTGCTGCGCCGCCGCACTCAAGCCCCATTATAATGATGGCACTTAGTCTGGATCCCCCCTTCCTAAAATCCTAGCTACGTCCCTGCACATAGCCCGAAAAACCCACAAAAACTATGTATAGCTATTGTTTGCACTGCAAAGTCAGAAGGTAGAAGTCATGTTTTTCTGTTCCAAACCATGATGAGACTTCTTGTGAGAGTACCTAGATCTCCACGTAGCTCAGCAAAGGAACTACATCTTGTTGCTGCAAAAGTCTTGATCAGAACAGCACTTATATGTTTTTATAACTGCTACAGTCTTTGTGCTTTCTCATTAGAAGACCTGTTATGATTGTAAAGAAAAACAAAAAGTCTCTGTATCAATTCTGTCCATCTATCTGTCTATCCAATTATAAATTATATTTATAAATCATACAATTCTTTTAAAAGATAAAATGTACAGTGCAATGATGAATACAAAATTAAATCCATTTTTGTTCCTTTAGTAACTTATCTTCACAAATATCTATCTATCTATATGAATGTGAAGTTATGTATATTATTCTCCATTGTATTCTCCAACACCATGTATGGATGTGAGATTTGGACAATAAAGGAAGCAGACAGAAGGAAAATCAATGCATTTGAGATGTGGTGCTGGAGAAGAGTGCTTAGGATACCACGGACAGCCAAAAAGATAAATGAGTCTTGGAACAGATCGACACAGAGGTCTCTTGAGAAGCCAACATGGTCAAATTGAGGCTGTTGTACTTTAGCCACATAATGAGAAGGCATAGATCAGTGGGAATGACAATAATGCTAGAAAAGATAGCGGGGAGAAGGAGAGAAAGACGGCATGCTAGATGGATGGACTCATTCAGGAGGATCACAAGTATGGGTTTGCAGGACCTAAGCAGAGATGTGGAAGATAGGGGTTCCTCCAGGTGTCCCAACCATAGGGTCACTGTGAGTGACTCAGAATTGACTCAAAAGCAGTGTACAACAAATGTTTTCTTCTTCTTCTTCTTCTTCTTCTTCTTCTTCTTCTTCTTGGCTTTACTTTGTGAACGAAGATTCAGGAAGGACTCATCCGTGCTTTCTACAAGCGTGTTGATGACGTTAGATGTATCCTTTGAGCCTGTGCAATGGATTTTCTGTTGGAATGCAGCTTGCACAGAACTGGCCTCACCCTTTAAACCAGAGGTTCAACTGCTGAGGCCTTGACAAGCATGGACGGTGGCAGCGAGGTCCTCGGGTCATAGGTTTGATTAGAGTTTCCTTCTCTTAGATGGTTGACCTTACAGGGTTAGACGAGCACCATCTGCCTGGGGTTGGGATTAGAGTTTTCCTTCTCCTAAATGGTTGCCAGAAGGCTAGAAAGCCCATCCTGCCCTTTGGTGCTCTTGGTCAGACCCTTCGGTTGTGACCTGTGTGGCATGGGAGGCCCTACCAGTGGCTATTATACCACCGCCAGCATAGCTCACAATTTCATTAGGGTACGCAAGCCTCTTCCCCACACAGTCAGAGCATAGCTGGAGTGGAATAGGAGGCCAGAAGATGACAGTTAAGGAGGGAGGAGCCTCTTTCTTCAGGCTAGCCCTGATGGAGCTGGACCTGCCTGATCACTCCCTCTCAGGCCAGAAGATGACAGTTAAGGAGGGAGGAGCCTCTTCCTTCGGGCTAGCCCTGATGGAGCTATAATGTTATAATAGTTCTATAAACATGAAACTATAGTACATGCAGCCAATTCCCTTTTGGTGATAGGAACTTTCTCAACTCCTTTAAAAACAGAAATTACAACAACAACAACAAAATAATTGATGGTATGGTAACCAAATTCTCAATATCACCCCATATTCTACATCACCTTCTTACCATAGAATCACAGAACCAGAGAGTTGGAAGAGACCACAAGGACCATCCAATCAAACCTCCTGCCATACAGGAAGGCACAGTCAAAGCACTCCCAGCAGATGGTCACCCAGCCTCTGTTTAAATATTTCAAAGCGGGAAACTCCACTGCACTCTGGGGCAGCATGGTTCACTACTAAACAGTTCTTATGATCAGGAAGTTCTTACTTTGAATTTAAAATTCAAGGTTGGCAGATCCAAAATTACACTTTCAAACTGCAGGTCTTTGCCGATGATCTAGCAGTCCTTCTAGATATTCCAACAAAGAACATCACAAAATTGACAGAAGTCTTGGAACAATTCAGCGCACTGGCAGGATTTAAAGTTAATAAAAACAAAAGAGGCATATTCACAAAAATGGGCGACAAAGGCAGAGTGTTTCCTAAAGCCAAGGTGAGTACTTAACTATATGAATGGTGATGGGAGTTACTGGAATGTAATGTGGGAACCAGAAAAGAGATGTGATGAACTGGCCAAGGGAACCTCCATGAAGCTGGAAGATTAGCTAGTGTTATAATGTGTGCAATGTACCAAGAAACCATTGTCTCTGTTCAACCTACTGTTGATGGACTGGAGTTTGTGGGTATATTCCAATTCTGCTGTTTCTCTTTCCAATCTTCCTTTGTAGGTGTGTTTTTTTGGGGAGGGGGTGGTTTGGTTTTTTGTTGTTGTTGTTGAGTCCTGAGGTCCTGAGGTCAGAGAGGAATGCCTAGGAAGACTGAAAGCATTCCATGACTGGGTTTTGTCTATTCCCATTCCTAATACCTGTTTTATGTCCCTTTCTTCTGTGGTGCAGAAACTGGCCTGTTGCTGGCAGAGGATGGCATATATCACAATAGAGGATGAGCAAGTGAAAGGCCTTCTAATCTTGTGTGTGATGTCATTAGCTCCTGTGATGACATTTCCTGAATAGATATGTGTTACATGCCCCACAAGTTCCCCACTCCACTAGAGTGCTAGTCCTGACCCCTTTGCTTATGCTGGCCATTTCTCAGCGGGGGAAAACATCCTATGTCCCCAGTTCTTCCCATGTTGACATTGGGTTCCCCTGCTTCTGTCTCACTTCCTGGGAGGGAATTTAAGAGAGGGTAGGAAGCAGAGAAAACTTTCACATCGACCATGTTGTTTATTTTAATTTCTCTCCATTAAGCAGCATGAACTGTCCCAAGCTAAAATTCAGCAGCTAGTGTCCGTTTATTTCCTAATGGGCCATAACATTTTTCATTTCCCCAATTCATTTTTTAAAATGCAAACAGAAACCATGCAAGTGATACAAACAGACAAGGAAAATGGGAGAAGGGTATGACAAACAGAGCTAGAGAGTCTTTGGAATTTCTGTCAGTACAAAGCAACCTGTAAATGAAATGTTCATCTTAAAGTAAACTCCTAATGTGATGAAACAGATCTCCTGGTACTTATCACAAAAAGTCAAGAGAATCCCACTTTTCTCTGGCTGGTGATGCTCTTTCTTGGACTATGTGTCACTGGCCAGTTCCTTTTCTCCTTTTCTTTGGAGGTTCTTGTGGATGAGTTACCCTTTCTTCCTATGCATTCTTTTGATGAATGTGATGAAGTTTTCTTTATAAAATCCAGCTAACATTAAGAAACCAATCAGAATTTTTATGGGCATGCACAGTATCTGATGGGGATAAATGAATAGAAAAGAGAAAAAAGGAGGATGCTGCTCTCCGTAGTGTCATTTTATGCAAGAGAAGATGGAGTATAGGGAGAAAAAAAATTCTCTCCAGTCCAGGTTTAGTCAGATACCTTTAAAATGTCACAGTTTGAAAGAGTTTTCCCTCTTCATTCCATTAAAATCATGACATTGTAATTGAAAGGGAAAAAACAAATAGTACTTATTAATGAGCTTGTGTAGAGTAGGAAAAAAGTGATAGAAGTGGCTCACATTGGACAAGTCCAGTCTTTATTTTATTTATATCAGAAGGAGCAATAGACTAGAGTAACCAAATAGAAGAAACTCATTTATCTTCTGTCTCCATCTAGAATCTCCATTTATCTTCTGCTCAAAATACTTTAGCAGCAGAGGCATCACTAAGGTGTGTGTGGAGGGAGCGGACCACACCAGCTGACACCTTAAGAGGGGTTGATACCAGGGCTCCCTAAACACGTACCTTTTGACAGAAATAGGCTGTGGCATTCACCTGTATCCCTTTAAAATGCTGAACAGATGGGCTGACATGGGTGAGGCTCAGCTGCAGGAGAAAGAAGAAGCTCCAGGTCTTTTAAAAACACATTTTAAACATTGTTGTTGTTGTTTTAAAAAAGGATTAAATTTAAATTTTCCCCAAAAAACGGATCTTTAAAAAAAAACTTTAAAAACATCACATCTTAACAAACTTTTCACTTTAACCATATGAAACGATGTTCTTCCCCCCAAAATATCCTCTCACCAAGGATCAAATGCCTAACCTCAAGCAGTGTGAGGCTGCACTTCTAGATTTAATTTTTAAAATCAAGACAGTGAATGATGACATGCGTGCAGGAATGTTTGCACTGTTCTTTCTTTTTTGTAGGGGCAGGACCTTTAAACTGAGAGGCCTGTAAAGCCCTATATGGTGTGAATTCAGGTTATATGAAAGAACATTTTTCCCCCATTTGAGTCTGCCCATGTTTTCAGATCTTCTAAGGAGGCCCTTTTCTTTGTCACACTGTCCTTACAGGCACATGGGAGAGGGCCTTCTCAGTAGCTACTCCCAGGCTTTACAATTCCCTCCCTAGGGAGGTTAGAATCATAGAATCATAGAGTTGGAAGAGACTGCAAGGGCCATCCAGTCCAACCCCATTCTGCCATGCAGGAAAGCATCCCCGACAGATGGCCATCCAGCCTCTGTTTAAAGACCTCCAGGGAAGGAGACTCCACTATGTATGTGGGATTTTTTATATTTCTTTTTATGTTTTTAAATAGTTTTATATGCTAAATGTTGGTTTTTTTGTTTGTTTGTTTTTTGCCTACAGCTAATTTAATTGGCTTTCCAACTTTTCTATCAACAGGCTTTAGCTGTATTTTTTTTTTAAAAAAAACTTGTCTCTTGTTGGGGGAAATAGTAATATAAAGAAAAGTAAATAAATAATGGGGACAAAATAGATATAAAGAAATAGTAAATAAATAAGGAGAACTCAAATTTAACTCTAATGACAAATTAAAGCTAGGATTTTCAAAATTTTATTAAAACACATCCACAGGCACTTTGAAAGGGAAACTGGAGGTTACACAGCCTGTTCAGGCACAGGTCTATATTTTCTAGGATACATGGTGAAGATTCATGTTTGCCATTGCTGTCTTATTTATTTCTGTTATCAGAAGGAAGTGTGCATGTTCATGCTGCTTTCAGTTTCCTTCACTGAAATGATTATCTAGACATCCAGCACATACATTTGGTGTCAGACCTCCAAAGGAAGCTCAGTGGTAGTAGCTTCTGAGTTGAGAGCTATCCAAGGTGCTGATCCTTATGCTCAAGATACATTCAGCTCCTTGGATAACTTATTTAAAATTCAGGATAAAACCCAGTGTGAATTCACTACCTCACTGATGTGAGAACCACCAGCCACCAGAGACAAGGGTGCTGCTATGCAAGCTTGTTATACTGTTCCAGATTGTGATCTGTAAAAGGTCATTTTTGAAACCTTTGCCTGTGGTTTCACACTTGAGACGCCGGAAATGGTGCTCACATTTCCTTTCCAGCCCTAAGCCAAAGGCTGAAGTTTTTTGTGTGTTTTTTTTAAAAAGCCTCTAGTCAAGTTCAGTCTTCTTTGATTTTCTTGAAATATAACTCTTTTGGGCTATGGAAGATGAAGAGGGCTACATGGCATTAAGCCCCCGGCTCTGTAGTGGAACATCTATCCATTATGCACAAGCCAAGAGGAGCCAAGGTATGTTTTCCCCAGACATATTTGAACATGTAGGTTCTGTATGTATATTTTTGAGTAAAGGAAAACCAAATGCTTTGTTTATAGCTATCAAGCAGTGTTCTGCTCATGGGCCCATGTCCCACTCTTTGAATTAAGAATGGTCGACTTGTTCAGATACTGAAGGTCATATTTTAGAACATGTTAGAACCTGATGAAGATTGATTTATTCCATTGGGAAGCTACTGTTCCTAGGAAGTGGCACATCATGAACTTTTCCCCTCTCTTGAAAGGGTTTGTATTTTAGTGGAATTTCTACTCCCGAACACCACTGTATAGAGAGGTCTGTTGTGTGTTGTGAATTCACATTTTGTTAGGAAGGAAGATCGGGATCTGTTCTACAACAGTTTCAAGCAAGTGCTTTTCGACAGTAATATCCATCCTGTCTATTGTTACATCTACGTCTTCTTCGTTGCAAGCCTGTTATTTTGGCATATTTAAAGTGACCAAGAAAGGGAAAACTGTCCAGAGAGGGGCAAGCTTGATTTAATAGATAGGATCACAAGGAGAAAGGCTAAGGTCTCAATTCTTCCCCCTGTAATGTTTTTCATAAGTGAACCCCTTCATAAGTAAATCCCCAGATAAGTGAGCAGTTACCAGTCTCTGACATGGGGAGAAGGTGCCTGCTACACAGGGGGATACTCTAATGCTGAGGATTTTTACATTCATCCATTTTCCTTGTGGCTCCCCAAAACCATGGATCACATCTTTCATGAACATGGATCGCATGAGGAGAGGTGTAAAGTGTTGCCATGTATGCAGAATCCCAGTGATCCCTGCAATATGCAACAGTTTGGCACACAGTCCTGGATTCAGATATAATGTGCGAATAAATGTATTGGTACCATTTTGACTGTGAGACAACTTCCCAAGTACACAAGAAATGCAATACATTTATTAGAACACAAAAGAGAAACATAAAAGAGCATTTCCTCCCTTATTATTGGCTTATTAAAGGGATTGGCACACTATGGAACCTTTCAGAAGATCTTTTTGTATGTGGACATATTGAACCCTGTGTTTTGGGATGGGGATGAGCAGAAAAGCTTTAGGAATATCATTTCAGTCAAGTCTCTCTGAAAAAAGTGCCAGATTTGGGGTCATGGTTGCAACCAAATATTTAGGGTGTTGTGTTTGATATGGGGGAACTCGGGCCTGAAGGAACTTTGATGTGGGCTATCTTTGTGTTGAATTCTGTTCAGTAGCCAAAACAAACAATATAAAATGATTTATCTTCATGTATACACCTGACTTCACTGAATTCCATGGTGTTAATTTTCTTCCTTAATCTCAGGTAACTGTGGACAGCGAGAAACTGCTAGTGCTTGCTACATTATCACTTAAAAATGGCATGGAACATTCTTAGAGTTTAATTTGAGACTGTTTCACTTTGTAAATGGAAAGACAGAGGCCATTTTAGATAGTCAGTGAGCCCTTTACATCACAACAGCTTCTTCCCTGATCGAAAAGATACTCCTAGTGCATAATATGAGGGACATAATGGCCATTTTCAGAAACATAAACCAAAAATAGGAGCAAAAACCTGACATTGTATCAAAAAAAGTGTTGCTTTTCCTAATCTTAATATGTATGATTCAAAGAATAAATTCCAAGGTTCACAATTTTGGCTGTTTCTTCACCATTTTTATTTTTATTTTTTTCAGATGTTTCCAAGAGGCTCATTCACTACAGAATCTCACTAGGAGTATTAGGGGCAATCTGTGCCCTTTTAGGATCAGCTGTGATTGTGGTGGCCATGTTTGGTAAGTTCCTAAGTGTTAGTTTTAAAGCTTCTTAAAATTCATAATATCACATGATATGTGGCTGCTCCCACCATCTGGAATTCCTTTCTGCAAGAGGCTAGGCTGTACCCCTCCCAGCTTTCCTTTTGCCAACAGGCAAAAACCTTTGTATAGGTTCTTTGTGGGGTTTTCGGGTATGTTATGTGGCCAAGTTCTAGCAGAGTTTGTTCCTGACATTTTGCCAGCATCTGTGGCTAACATCTTCAGAGAATGCTGGCATGGAAATGGGTAAGGTATACACATACACACACACACACACACACACACACTATGTTACCCTGGGTTGGGAGGAGTGATTTCCATGTTAATCTGTGTATTGTTCTGTTATTGAATGGCAAAGTGTCAGGGTGGGAGGATATGCAAAGAGCATTTCTGTCTGCTTAATTAGAGATTCATTGTCTCCTGGGTGGTTTTCATTTGCATTTGCTGGCTCTTGATTTTAGTGTTTTTCAGGACTGATAGCCAAACTTTGCTAACTTTAAAGGTTTCTTCTTTCCCATTGAAGTTGTCCAGCTGTATGTGGATTTCAATGGCTTCCCTGTGCATTCTTATCTGATAGCTGTTGGCATGTTCCAGAATTTCAGTGTTTTCAAACAGCATTTTATGCATAGGATGGTTTATAATGTGTTTTGCCACTGCTGATTTTTCTGGCTTACTGAAGTTAAAGTGGAATTATAACACTGTAATTGTGTAGTGTCTCTCATACCATTTGCCTCACTGTGATTAGGGAGTTTATCACAAAGGGACAACTGGAAATACAAATCGGGATTATCCTGTGAAAATCGCACATTCATGATTAAGATTTTCACATGTATTTAAACTGCCATTATCATGGGAATATCATGTGAAAACTGTGCAATTGCGATAAACATTTTCACATGACATCATGTTGAAAAGTGATTAAAGTGTCATTAACCAGGCAATGAACAACAACAAATAATTCACAGGATTTTCCCATGACTTGTTGCTGTTTATTGCCTGGTCATTCCCTGGTTATTCCTGAGATGATGCTTGTGTGTGAAACTGTTAATCGTGTTTTAATTGCAATTGTGTGATTTTCATGGGATAATCCTCATTTAAACTACCAATTTTCCCTTGTGTGATAAACTCCCATGTTGTCAATGCAGTATCATGGCCAGAATGCTTGGAGGTTCCAGTTCTCGCTCAGATCTGGAACTTATTGAGTGGTCTTGGACCAGTCACTGTCTCTCCCAGTCTTCCTTGCTTAACAGGAAAGTTATGAGGTCAGATGTGAAAAAAGGACAGTCATGCAATAGCAATAGCAATAGCAACAACTCAATGTATAAATTACACTCTACTGCTCAAGGTTTTCAAAGTGGCTGTCATGAAGGTGAGGCTGAAGCCATAAACACAATTGAAGATGAAGGTGGAACAATGAAAGGCTTGAAAAGAATAGAAATCAGCCCTTCTTCTTCTGAGATTGTCATTCACCTGTGTGAACCATTTACAGGTAACCAGACATCTGTTCTGTTCTTCCTAAGATACCTGAAAAATTTCCATCCTCTTCTTGTGACTATTGTGCTATTCCATTGGTCTAATAAATGCAACATCACAACATGACTTCAGAATTTGTTTTGAGGCCAATTCTGCCCTCCATTCCTATAAATTAAATAAAATTGACATTTCTGATGGCTTCAATGAAGACTTAGAAAAAAAATGGTGGATAAATCTATCCATGGCCAGATCAGTGTGCTGCTATAATGTGTTGACAAACCTCACCTGGCTCAGTATGCTGAGGCCAGATTGTTCAATTTTTGCCATCAGAATCAAAGAACTAGATGGCACCTTCTTCCATGTAATGTACAAATGGTGACCAAATTGGCAGTTGGATTTTAACTTTGTGCCTAATAATGGAACAGTTTCCTCTAGCGTACCTAAGAAAGGGTGGCTAGTGTAAAAGGAGCACAGTGGTTCTCTCTTGCTGTTGTGTGCCTTCAACAACTTATGGTTACCCTAAGGGAAACCTATCATAGGGTTTTCTTGGCAAGATTTGTTCACAGGGCGGTTTGCCTTTGCGTTCCTCTGGGACTGATAGTATGTGACTTGCCTACGGTCACCCAGTGGATTTGTATGGCCAATGGGGATTCAAATCCTGGTCTCCAGAGTCCTAGTCCAATGCTCAAACCACTACACAACAATGACTCTCCGCCACTCATGACTCTTCAACAAACATTTATGTGTTTATTAACATGTTTATATGCCACTGAATATCAAATAATCACAGGACAGCATGCAATAAAAACGATTTAGGACAATAAATAGCAATAACAATAATTTTACAAGAAAAAATAAGATTAATTCATTTATTATTTGAAACCAGGGAATTTAAAACCAGTTAAAACTATTTAAAATATTGCAGACCATAGTACATATGCAAATTGGATAAAAAAAATCAGTTATGCCCCATAAGCTATAATAAAAACCATGATTTGGCTTGCTACTAGAGTCAGAGCAGTATTGGTGCCAATTGTGCCTCCAAGTGGAGGGTATTCTTTAATTCAGTTGCCTGTGTTGCTGGAGGTAACAGTCTCAAACAGGCAGGAGGAAGGAGGAAGTGTGGTCTGCAGGCCACATGAACTCCTAGGGTGATTTTGTGACCAGAAGGACAAAAATTGGGTACTGAAATTGCTTCATATTTTGATCTTGCTTGAAGCAGGCTGTTTTTCTAGTAAGACATAACCCAGAAGTCAACTTCTATTTCAGTTTCTAATACCCTGCAGTTGCCTGTTCATGACTAATGGAGGGCCAATCCCAGATTCATAGTTTACTTAGTGCAGTATGGGGGAGAAAAGAGAAAGATGTAGCACACTTAGTTTAGTTTGTGATTTGCAGGACTGAAAGTATCTCTGTTGGACTGGGGAGGAAAGAGTGATGCAAATGGAAATTTTGTGGCAGAGAGTGGATAGTAACCCAAACACCCCTTAAGAATATTTGCTTTTCCCCCCAAATTGTTTCAGTCTCAGTGAAACAACTGCAGGATTGGGAGGGTTTCTGTACCGGTGGCATCACTAGGGGTGTGTGAAGGATTTAGCCCACACTGGGTGATATGCCAGAAGAGGGGTGAGACCCAGTTGGACCCTCCTGCTGCTGCAGGTTGAGGAGGGGTGAGTGTTCACACACCCCGGCTTCACCGCACCAGCAGTGGCCTCCTCCAAACCCCTGCCAACCTCACTGCCATGACACTGCTCTACTTATGTGGAGAATGGCATGGCAACTGTGAAGGAAAGGACCATGTCCCGCTCTCCCGATCTTGCTACCACTGTGCCACTCTACTCATGAGTAGAGTGGTGTTGCAACAGAATAGAATAGAATAGAATAGAAATTTATTTTTATCCCACCTCTCCAGCAGGATCAAGGTGGCTTACAACACAGTAAAATATAACAATAAAAGAGTAACAGCAGCAGAGAAGGGGTGATCATGCCCTTTTGGCCACTGGCCCCCAAAGTGCTGCTGCTGCCCTCAGAAGCACCTTCCTGTGGAAGCCTTACCCAACACAGAATAGGTAATTCCAGCAGGTGTTGTCTAGAAACAGAAAACAAAATAGAAGAAGGGCCCTCCTTCCAGCCCACCTGCCATGTCCCTGGCCTCATAGCGAGACAAGGGACTGGGCCAGCCCCACCAGGCCTCGCCCAGAGACAAAAGTGCCCTCCCTCCATTCCATGTGCCATCACCCAGCCCTCAGACAGAGAGAAGAACTGCTGGACTTGATCCCCTTTCCCACTGCCATTCCCTTCTCCTTTGCCTAAGAGGGACGCCGCCGCAGACACAAAGAAACCACAGCCCGTTGGAGGTAAAGGCCACAACTTTATTAACATAACCAAAGGCCAAACCAACACAAAATGTAGGGTTGGCTCCAATGCATGAGGTCTGGATCTGGCATCCATCAGCCCAGTACTGAGTGGATGAACCAAAGTGCTTGGTCACGGCCAAGCTTCGGGATGGCAAGAGATTATGGGTTATCGTTCATGTTCCATCGATCGCTCAAGCGACTGATCGCATATCCGCAACTGCGCATCATCGCATAACTATCCCTTGCCAACAGGGGCCGCTGTGCTGGTGATGCCCCCGCAATGGCAACACCGCCTCGCTCGCAGCGCCCCTGTGTCTGGATGGACTCCCGATCCAGCGCTACACAGCCCTGGAAACCACACCCACCAGATCCAAGACCTATGCAACAGCCACAGATGGGCAACAAGCCCAAGGCTGCGCTGAGAGATGGGCTGTGTCGGCCCTTTGCTTCGCCCAGCAGATGGGGCAGCAGCAGCAGCAGCACCTGCTCCCCAAATTGCTGCAGCGGGTGAGGCGCGATGGCATCAATGGCAGCGGCAGCGAGCCCCCCAGCTCCCTGGTTCAAGCTCCTTCCCCGGATTGAGCCAAGCGAAAATGGCACCATCAATCGAGGCCTCGTGGCCTTTTGTAGGCCTTTTGGCCAATGGGAGGCCAGCATGGGCCTCCCTCCAATCCTGGGCAGTGCCTGAGTATGACGCCACCCAATCAGTGGGCACTTCCGCCCGCAGAGGCCGCTGGGACCTGTAGTCCCCAGCAGCGCGGGCGGAAGTACCACCTTTATCACCTGCCTGAACCAATCACGGCTCAAGCAGCCCCCGCCGAGGCTTCTGGGGGCCGCTCGAGCCGGAAGAGGCCTGCAGTCCTCCGGGGGGCTTCCCCCAGCAGCAACCGGGCTGTCCTGCCAAGGCGGGTGGCCCCATTTTGTGTCATGTGTTTTTAGATTGTAAGCCTGAGAGCAGGGAACTGTCTTATTAATAATTTTGTAAGCTGCTCTGAGAGCATTTCTAAAGAGTGGGGTATGAATAATAATAATAATAATAATAATAATAATAATAATAATAATAATAATA
>CM028773.1:3422500-3435219 GCA_016801065.1 Sceloporus tristichus
GCTGATTCCATAGAACCTGTTACTGTACTGAACCAGTGACTTCTATCAGTAATGGACTGGATGATTGCAAACAAACTGAAGCTTCATCCAAACAAGACAAAGGTGCTCCTGGTCAGTTGTAAAGCAAAATAGGAATTCAACCTGGGATGGATGGGGTTACACTCCCCATGAAATCTCAGGTTTGGAGCTTGGGTGTGCTCCTGGATTTGAATCTGAGCCTGGATGTCAAGGTTTCAGCAGTGACCAGGAAAGCAGTTGTACAGTTAAAACTAGTGTGCCAGCTACACTCGTTCCTTGACACATCAGATATGACTACAGTGACACATACCTTGAATACATCCTCTTTGGACTACTGTAACACAGTCTACATGGGCTGTCTTTGGAAACTGTTTTAAAACTTCAGTGGGTTCAAAATCCTGCAGTCAGGATGTTTCTTGGTGTAGGCTACAGAGATCTTGTGACTCCCCTGTTAAAACAACTGCACTGTCAAGCAGTCCATTTCCTAGCAGAATTCAAGGTCCTATTTTTGACCTTTAAAGCCCTAAACTGCTTGGGTCCAGACTATCTGAAGTACCGTATCTCTCTATACTAAGTTAAGCTTAGTATAGAGAGATAAGGGCTTAAGGGCTTTCTCTCAGTCCCATCGCCTTCACAGGTGCAGTTGGTGAGGACTCGGAGAGACCCCTCTCCATGGCTGCTCCAAGACTGTGAAGCTCCCTTCCACAGAAGGTCAGGTGGCCCCCTCCCTGCTCTTTTTCTGCTGGCAGCTGAAGACTTTTTTTATTTAGATAGGCGTTTGGTGGATTAATGTTGTGCTCTATAGATGTTTTATGGTTTTTAATTTTTTTAATTATGTGTTTTTAATTTATGACAGTATATTAATTAACATTTAATTATTTTTTAACTTTTGCAATTGATTGTTTTACTTCTGTCTTTACATTATTGCAACCTGCCTTGAATCCCATTGTGGGGAAAAGACCAGAAATAAATGTATTTCAAAGAACATAAAATAAGACTCCCAGATTCATTTTAAATGCATTGCTGTACACTTTAGAGTTTTGTCTTGTTCTTTCATAGCTGCCCTTCTCATTCCTAATCTTCTTCTCCTTTCTAGTCTGCAATCTCCATTCCAATCAATGTTTGATTCAAGGTATGGGAAATCTTTAACTATTTTGATTTCCTCTCTAGGTTGTAAATCCTCCATGGTCATTATTTTTGTTTTCTTTATGTTTAACATTAGACCTGCCTTTGCATAGTCTTCTTTCAGTTCATTAGTGACTTTTCCAAGTCTATGATGCTTTCGACTAGTAGTATGGTGCATAGATTGTTGGTATTCTTCCTCCTATCTTCACTCCTCCTCCTTCTGTGTCTAAACCTGCTATGCATATGATATTTGCAGCATTACCTGGCCCCTTTGCTAATTGGGAACCATTCTGTTTTGCCATATTCTGTCCTTACAGTAGCCTCTTGTCTGAAGTACAAATTCCTTATCAGGACTTTCAGATGTAGCGACACTCCCATTTATTCAAAAGCATTCCATAGCTTTTCATGATCTATACTGTCAAAGGCCTTGCTATATAAAGCACATGGTGATTTTTCTCCTGCAATTCTTTGGCTCGCACCAATATTCATTATATGTTTGTGATGTGCTCCCTAGTGCCTCTTCCTTTCCTGACCCTCACTTGGACATTTTGCAATTCTCTCTCCATATATGACTGGAATCTATGCTAAATAATTTTGATCATAGTTTTACTCGTGTGGAAAATTAATGCTATGGTGCTATAATTGTTGCAAGTTTTTGTCTCCTTTTTTTGTTTACCAAGCAATAAACCCTATTCAACTCTTGCTGCAGAGTTTGTTTTTGTTAAACAGTAGCATGAAGTAAATGTTTCATTTTTCTAAAATAAAGACTTAGGCCTGGTACAGGTTAGAAGAAAGAGGCAGCCAGAGGCTGTCCCTTTCTCTTCCAGATCATTGCCATTGCAACCACATGACTGTGACAACGATCCGCTGCAAAAAGGAGCTCCAAAATGGAAGTCTTTCCTGCAATGCCACCAAGGTGTCATTTGTGCCCTGCGGTGTGGTGGTGACATGTCTTGTGCACCAGCCATTTGGACACGTCACACAAGAAATGTCATCGACGCACCACCAGTGCTTCATCAAGATGGCACCACCCATACATATTAGGGTTCGGGAGTGTGCAGTTACTGCATGCCCCCAAACCCTAAAATCGCCACCGGCATACCACAAAGAACCAAGCCTTCATTGTTTTTTGTGGGGTTTTAGGGCTATGTGGCCATGTTCTAGAAGAGTTTATTACGGACGTTTCGCCAGCATCTGAGGCTGGTATCTTCAGAGAATGTTGACCAGGAAGGGAGTGGGTATATATATACTGTGTGATCCTGGGTAAGGAGGAGAGATTCCCATGTTAATCTGTGTATTGTTCTGTTGTTGATGGCAGGGCCTCGTGGTGGGAGGATATGCAAAGCTGATTAATGTCTGATAATTGGTGATCATTGTCTGCTGGGAAGAGTTACATTCATGATAAATACCATTTATCATTGCATTTTGAATTTTGGCATTCACACAAAAATACTGACAGGACATGATGTACAAAATGGCAATTTCTGACATAAGATATACAAAATTGCAATTCCTCCATAATAAAAACATAACAAAATAGCAACAACAACATTTGTCATGAAAATACTGACAAAGATTTTGCCAAGACACCTCCCCCCCCCCCCGGGAGTCTTTCCAACAAAAAGCTACCTCTCCTTACCTCTTGCAAGTTGAACTTACCTTCTCGGATGAGGCAAAGGAAAACACAGATTATCAATAACCACATTTGCACCATCCGTGGGCTCCACATTTCCAGGAAGAAGCTCTTCTTCACTGGATAGCCTTTGGATTCAGGAGAAGAGAAACTGGCTTGCCCTCACTGTGCAGCCTGGCTTTTTGTACTTCATAGGATTGCAGTTGAATAGTGGAACTATTTCACCAAAGAAACCCAGCTCTGTGCTTTAAGACAATTTAAATGCCTTGGTATAGAAAATTAATCTCTTGGTATGTTTATCTGACAACCTACATTTCAAGGACACATTGATCATAATTAAGATAAACATGGCTCCACTGTGTAACTGAGGGCCAAACCCATACGCCATTAATCATGCTATTTGCCCTTAAGAAGAAGGATGTTCCTTCAGAAACAGCATTTGGACTGTGACTGTTATATGGGAAGTGGAGTTGGGGGGGCATGCCTCCTTGCTCTCTATTATGGTTGGTCCCAAGCTAGATTGGACTCTCCTCTATGTGCAGCTTTCATGGCAATGGTGGGAAAAGTCTATTCCCACCCCACAATTTACTGGCAGTTGCCTGAACCCCTAAATCCAGATTGGCACTGAAGAATGGGGCAAAAGTAGAATTCAAAGGCATAACCATGTTTTTGTGGGTTTTTCTGGCTATGTGGCCATGTTCTAGAAAATTTTTTCTTCCTGATGTTTCACCAGCATCTGTGGCTGGCATCTTCAGAGAATCCATGGATTCAAACTCTGTGCCTCCAGAGGGCCAATTGTACCTGTCACAAAACTACAAACCCCAGAAAGTTCCCATGGCAGTTAGAGTGCAATTATAACACTCTAATTCTATAATGTGAAAGAGTCCTTGGACAATAGCTTAAAAGAGACTAGAGATGATATGTGGAGAAATGGAATGTATTGTAGACCACTTGGAAACATTTCACCCTCATATTTTCCTTATGCTCTATATGTTTGCATCATGCCTGTTAAAAATACAAATGCATTTTTAAATATTCTTGAGATGTTCCCCATATCATCCCTATTTCATTGTCAAATGTTTATGGTTGCATATTTGATCATACAGGGGCCCCTCCATATCCACAGAATGTGCACCCACAGATTCAACAACCTAAGGCTTGAAGACAAATTTTTTAAAAATCTAAAAATCATTGATATAAACAATAAGAGCCCTCCCTCCTTGCCAATTGTCATCTTCTGGCCTGGAGGGAGTGAAAGGACAGGCCCAATGCCAGCAGAATACAAGGGTCCACTGTATAAGGTAAGTAATTTGAAAAACGGTTGACTTAAACATTTGGAGGGAGATTTTTGTGAATGGTGGAAGAACACAGGGCCAGCAATTTAGATTGTTAATTCTGCTAAGAGAAGTAAATTGGGCAGGACACTACAGTTCTATCTTGGCGAATGCATTTGTTGTAATATTTTTCAATGTTAATATTTAAAAAGGAAAGCAGCAGGACCAGTCCTAAAGCAGCAGATTTGGAGCTAACCAATGTACATTGTTAGACATTCTGGAGGTGGAAAACTACTTCTGAAAAATCATAAAAGGCCCTGATTGGCCAGTATCTATTCCCAGACACCTAAACTCAAACAGTGTGATGCTATACTTTAAAATTTATTTTTTAAATCAAGACAGTGAATGAAGGGATACACGCAGGAATACTTGCACTCTTCTTTCTTTTGTAGGCGGGGGAACCTTTAAAGTGAATGGCCTGGCTGAATATTGGGACAGGGCTGAATTCAGGGAAGAGCCAGTGTTTGATCTAATAAGTATGCACAGCAGTCATTCACTGTCAAAGCTCATGCCCAAGTCGGTGGTGATGTTAGGAAGTTTCTAATTAGTGGGATTTCTTAATTTAGCTCAAATTGCCGAGAGTGGGGTCTTAACAACACCCCTCGCAGGACCATGTCTTGTAGTGTATACCAGAGTGCCAAAAGATTCCTTGAGAGACGACACGGAAACAGACTACTCCAATTAACTCTAAGTATTTATTAGAAAAGGAAACAAAACACACAGCAAAGGATGCACACACACACACACAATTCTCAATTAAAGTAAAGGAGGGGAATTCGGGAGAGAGTTGAGAGAAGCAAATCTACGGGAAATACTTACTTCCGAATACTTCTCCGGGAACCTGATGTGGACACAGATGATGGAAGACATGGCCGCCAAAACATGGAGAAAATGGCTGAGGGAGCTAAAATCAGAGTCCAGTCTGACATGAAGCCAGGCTGTATTCTGACTATAGCACCCTGAGATGAGCTGATCTAAAGGTTACATAGGAAAATTCTAACCTCTGATTAATGGTTTGGCTACAGCCGAGACAAAGGTTGTAAAGACCTGGGCTTTTGTTAAACCAAGGTGAAGAATGGCTTAGCTACTGCACTTGGATCTGAACACAAGGAAGGCAAACAGATGAATGGGTGACCATTGGTTTAACCACTGAGCCATCAAGTATGAGGGTGAAAACAAACAGCAAGTATTGCGTTGGTTTTTGAAGGTGATGGCTTTCCTTGTTTAGCAACTTCCAAACTTCCTATGGGGAATTTCCAGTGATTCTCTACTGCCTACATGATCTCTTCGCTTGGGAGAAATGGCAGTACCCCTGGGAGGACAGTTTGGGGTCAAAGTGAATTCCACACATACTCCAAAATTTAATAAATATATATACTCTAACAGTGGCACTTCTTTTAATATGTCAACTACTTTCACACAAACTTTCACATGGATATTGTGGGTCAGGTTTTCAAAATAGCAATAAGGAACAGTTGAAATTCTTGACACATAGGCTTGAGTCATGAAATATATGAACAAGTTTGTGTTCTATAGAAATCCCAAGTGAAAGTATTGATTTCAATTAATTTAGTATTTTTTGTGGGTTTTTCGGGCTATGTGGCCATGTTCTAGAAGAGTTTATTCCTGACATTTCGCCAGCATCTGTGGCTGGCATCTTCATTTCTCTGACTCTCTATGCTGAACTGGGATTGAATGCTCTTGAAACTGAAGCCTGGTTGATGACCTATAGGTTTTGGTTTAAGATACATTTCAGGCCTAATAGACTCAGTCTTTTATGGTTCCTACTATCTGACGTTTACTATGGCAGATGGGCAAAATTTTATGAAAGTAAACTAATTTCTATAGGTTTAAATTTGGATTCTCTCCTCCTATTAACTGAAAACGAGTGTTTTGAATCTATTAGGGTCCAGGAAAAGAGATTCCACCTCAAAATCAGGAGGAACTTCCTGACAGTAAGGGCTGTTCGACAGTGGAACAATCTCCCTCGGAGTGTAGTGGAGTCTCCTTCCTTGGAGGTCTTTAAGCAGAGGCTGGATGGTCATCTGTCGGAGATGCTTTGATTTGGATTTCCTGCATGGCAGGGGGTTGGACTGGATGGCCCTTGCGGTCTCTTTCAACTCTTCGATTCTATGATTCTAGGATCTGCCTTGCAGAGAGAGAACATCAACTGGCATATCCAACTCCTCCCAGAGTGTGTTCTCCAGCGATGTTCGGTGTGCCCCCCCCCCCCCCCGGGATTATTTTCAAACACTGTCACTGCAGGTGTCAAGAAAGGCCTTTTTGTTTGCAAGACTGAAAGTACATCCATCAAATGTGACAAGGGATAGATATCAGCAGACCCCATTTTTGAATTGTGTATGTCAGTGTGATCAAGCTCCAGACGTTCTCCATCACATTGTATTGCTTTGTCCACTGCATATAACTCCGAGGGAAAAATGGTTAAGAAGGCTAGTGGAAATGAATATCTCTTTAATTGGGTTAACAGTGGAATTTCTATTAGAAGATCAAAACCCATATATAACCAGGCTAATGGCCACTTTTCTAGTGGAGGCAACAAGACTGTGGCTCAAATTCGAACAACGACCCTGAAGTTTCTGTAAATTTTATTGTAATTTTTATTTTAATTGTTTATTGTAAATTTTATTGTAAACGTATGTTGTTTTTATGCCTAATAAAGGTTGACTGATTGACCAACAACTTACTGGCTGTATTCCTAAATGACATGAAACCTGCGTTTCAGTTTTGATGAAAAGCCCACACCCCCAAATAAGGAATTTTGGGCACATTGTTCAGTCTAAACAAATGCAGAAGCTTTCCAGACCTCATATAAGGTATCATAAGGGACCCCTGGTAATCCTACACAGAGTACAGAAAGTGTGTGCAGGCTACATCAGCCTCAATAGACCTTGATAAAGCTTTTGGCTGACCACACAGACATCATTTTCACCAGTGATGCTGCATGTGCTCCGAAGCGGCCGACATTTCTTTTGTTTACCCCAGTGAGAGTGCTCCAGGCATTTGATGGCATCTGCTGGTAAAAGGCAAGTATCATTAATTCCCAAAGGCTTCCTCCAAACAGCATTCTATGTAAACACAACTCCAAACCATGCCTACTTGGAAGTAGGAGCCATTCAGTTCGGATGGCCTTATTCCCTAAAACAGTTGTGTTATATGACTGCATCCTTCAACTTTCTGAAACAATGACTGAAAAGTATATTTAAGCTAAAAAAAAATACATTTCTTTATTCATTTGATTTATATCACACCTTTCTTCCAAATGGGACTCAAAGCAGCTTACAATATAAATGAAAACAGAACTTCTAAAATAATATGGAAAACAAATGTTTGAAAAAGTATTAAATTGTGTTTAAAACATTAACTTTAAATTAAAACACACTATAACACTTAAAATACATATTATGGCAGAAAACAGCACATTTGATTTGCATATCATGGTGCCCTGATCAATTAATGTCGAAGCCCAGTCTAAGCAGAAAGGTCATTGTCTGCCAGTAGAAAGACAGAAGAGAGGGGACTGTCTGTATCAAATAGTCAGTGAATTGGAACTGGAAGGCTTTCCATGGGCCACCAAGTCCAGTCTACTCATCAGGGTAAGATCTCCAGCTAAAGCATCCCCAGCAGGTAGCTGTCCAGCCTATTTTTGAAGATGTCTAGAGAAGGAGAGTCCACCACCTCTCTAGATGATTGGTTTGTTTCAATTGTCAATGCATTCTTACTGTCAAAGAAGTTCCTCAATCAAAATCTACTCTCTAGTAACTTCAAACCATTAGACCTAGTCATACCTTCTGACGGTTGGGGATTGAACCTCCTGAGAGAGGGAGTTCTAAAGGCCAGAAGAAACCACCAGGAAGGCTCTTGACTGAATATGGAATGGTATGGAGAAAAAAATCTACCAAGATTTATATTTCTGATTGCAAAATTTCTGACTATGTTTATGAATGCAAAAAATGTATTATCCACTCCTTTGGCATGGATAAAGAGAAACTGGCCTCTCCTCAGTTTGCAGTCTGGCTTTTATGCCTCTCCAATAGCTGCTGGTTTGGGATGGGCTTCTAGACAGCCTGCAGCAAGGGAATATAATTATACAGACTTGCTGCAGGCTGTCCAGAATATACACCAAACAACATACTCTCAAAACAGGATCTGGGCATAGATTTCAGTAATGCTACACATCTTCTTAGCTTCCATTTCTCATCCCAGTGACCTTGACATGACCTTGTTATCCACTGGGATTTGGTTCCAGGACCCCTTGTAGATACCAAAATCTGTGGATACGCAAGTCACATTATATACAATGGAGTAATAAAATGTTGTCCTTTATATAAAATGCCAAGATTAGTTCAAAGAAGGTTTGCCTTTCCCTTCCTCCAAGGCCAAGAGAGTGTGACTTGCCCAAAGATATGAGCTATGGTCTCCAGAGTTGCAATCCAATGCACTGAACTGATGATGCAGGCAATCTGAAATTCTCTACATTACTTAGTACATGATGCCCCCATTTAAAGAGGCATGTTCAAGATCCTTCCTTAACTTCCTGATAAGTGAGAAGGTTTTCTGTGGCTGCAACATAACTGCAAAATTAATGCTGCTTGGCACTGCTTTAACTGCCACAGAGATAGAATTCTGAGACTGAGGTCATTATCACACGGGGGAAATTGGAAGGTCAGTGCAGTGTGATCCTGGATGCAATCATGCGGATTCATGTTATTGCGCAAGAGGTTATCACACATAATCAAAGTCAATACTAGGTCAATTTGAACCCAATCCAGGGTCAACTGACAGATGTGTAAATTCGGGGAAATACAAAATTTACAAATCCTGTTCCATTCCAAAGTTGCATTCAATTTGAATTTGGCAGGTATGGAAGACATATCTCAGTCGCCCTTTGATTGCCTTTGAATCAGACTTCAATTCCCAAGCTCTTTTGCTGGCTGCATTTTTTTCTTTCCTCCCTCCCTCCGTCCCTCCATCCCTCCCTCCTTCTGGGTGTGTGGGGCTTTTCTCTCCTCTCAGAGACCTGGAGCTGTTTTGGGGATGAAGCAGCCTTACACACACACACACACACACACACACACACACACACACACACTGCCTCCTCTTCTCTCTCCACCTCTCAGCCCTTTCTGGCTCTTTCCCTTTGCAAAACTCATCCTCTCCAACTGGAGGGAAGGGATTGACTCTCTTTCTCTCTCTCATGAACCTGTCACAGGGTTTTCTTGGCAGGTTTATTCAGGTGGGATTTGCCAATGCCATTTTTTGAGGAGGCTGAGAGAGTGTGATTTGCACCAGGATTTGATCCCTGCATTCTAGAGCCATAGTCCAATGCTCAAACCAAGTACAAGGTTGTTTTGGACTGGTTTTGAATTGGTGAATTGCCTAAATAAGGGGTAATGAATGCACAAATAAGTGAACTGTATGAAGAATGTGAAATAAAGGGTAATGAATGAACAAATAATGTGAAACAAGGCAAAACCATGGGAACCGGACGCATGCCCAGCTGGAAGTGTAAAAAGGCCACGATCTGATTCTGCCCTCACTGTGCACGTGCAGGGATGGTATATCGAATTCTAGAGTACAAGGGGTATGTGCTCATATGATAATTTCTTTTGCATTCACACTACTTTGGCTTTAGGATAGGCGCTGTGTTCTTCTGTGCATTTGATCATCATCTGCATAATAGCGTTCATTCTCGAATTAACCCTACTTTCTTTTCTTTCAAAATTGGGAGACATTCCTCCCATGTGACAACATCCTGGTAGTTTTGTGAGACATTTAGCTTTCCCTGTTAGAGAGCTCTGGTGCCACAACAAACTACAGTTCCCAGGATTCCATACAATGGATCCATGGCAGTTAAGGAACAAATACTAGAAAATACCGCTATACATGATATCCATAGCAAGAATACTCTTGACAGGGGGGAAAAAAAGAGAAGTTCCTTTAATAGAAAAATGGATGATAGAAATGTCAGAGGCCATAGAGATTGCTATTCAGAGAATTACTCAAGAGGAATATGGGAAGATATGGAAGATTTTCATTGCTTATTGTAAAGAAAGTTGGAATTGTCAAAATTCATGATAAACTTCCTAAGGAAATCACTGATTAAAGAAAGAAAGTTTGAAGCAACACATAAAAAGAAGTGGTGAAGATGTAAGATTGCACATATCAAATAGATACTATCAGAGGAAGCTATAGGAATATTAAGATTCATATATTCAGACACATAGAGGGGGTAGAAGGGTAAGGGTTAAGAGAAAGTGAAAATAATGTAAATACTATATGTAAGCATCTGACATTTAAAAAAAGAAATAAAAGAGTACCTTGGTCTCCAGCTAGCTCAACAAAAGAACTACATGTTGTTGCTGCAAAAGTCTCGATCAGAACAGCACTTATATGACTTTTCAGCTACTTGTCCCTTCCACCCTTTGTCACACCAGCTCCTGTCCACTCTACAGTCCATTTCCCTTCCAGTGACAAGACCTGTTAGGATTATGAAGAAAAACAAAAAGTCACTGTGTCAGTTCTATCTGTCTATCCAGTTATAGATTATATTTATAAAATGTATTATTTATTATTTTAAAAAGTAAGGCTATGTATCATAAAATCCTAGAATCCTAGATTTGGAAGAGACCTCAAGGGCCATCCAGCTCAGCCCCCTGCCATGCAGGAAACCCAATCAAAGCACAACCACACTTGCTTGTTGTTAGAAATTAGTTGCAGTTCAGTTGCAGGTCAATAAATAGCCTTGTTTTATCCCATTTCATTGTCTGCTCTTATTATTCTAGGGTTGGGTAGCAATGAATACAGAGCACTTATGAATCCCAGTCCCCTGGCATGTAGGAAGACCCAATCAAAGCGCTATCAACAGGTAGCCATTCAACTATTCCTTAAAAACCCCCAAAGAAGCACTCCACCACTCCCTGAGACAAAAGGTTCTACTATCAAACAGCTCTTACTGTCAGTAAGTTACTTATGTTAGGTAACAACAACAAAAACAGGTGGACTCTCTTTTCCTGTAGCTTGAATCCATTGCTTTCTAGAGTGACAGAAAACAACCTTGAATATGAATATGACATGAATATGAATATGACATATAGAATTAATGGCCAATCCCCTTTTTCATGACAGAGGAGTTGGAGTGGGGATGAGCTGTTTGCTGCCCTCCCCTGGAATGAGACAAGTGACATAAAATCATGCCAAGGCAAGGATGCCATGGTGTTAGGCTTTGGGGACATGGTCTGAGGCAAGACTTTGCCATATTGCCCCCTTAGCCTCATTGCTATGCCCTTAAATCTGGCTTGAAAGATAAACGTCATCTTTAATCTTCGCAGATTGGGACAGGGGCTTTCTGGTTAGACTTCCTGATGCAGGCCAGCTAGTGAATAACCCAGCTCTTGGGTTGTCGTTGATTGCTCAGGTGTTATCATCCATATAAACTGCAGAGGTGGTCTAGGGAAAGATATGCAGCTTCTCCAACACTTGGTTGTTGTTAGAAATTAGTTGCAATTCTATTAAGAATTTATTAAATAGGTCAATAAATGGCCCTGTTTTGTCCCATTTCAATGTCTGGTCTCATTCTGGGGTTGGGTAGCAATGAATACAGAACACTTATGAATCTTTCAGTCACAGGCTGCATCTGCACTACAGGAATAATCAGGTTTGACACCACTTTAACTATCATGGTCTGGGCCCCAGTTTTTCCTGGAGGAGTCACTGCAGACTACAGTAGACCAAGGACTGAAGGGGGAAATCTGTAGCTAAGGTATCTGGGAGGCATTTGGAATCATTTGGGGCATTCCAAAACCTCTACCTTCTTATAGAGATGGTAAATTTATAGATATTCCAGACTCAATTTACCGTTCACAATCTCTGTTGTAACCATGCAGACAGCCTTATCGCTATTGATTTCACATGTTCTTTGAAGAGGAAGACACTTTGGGTCCATTTCTGTACTAGCGCACTTTGCACATTTTAGAGCCTCTCCTAGAAAAAGGCAAATATTTTATATTCCATTATCTCCTTAACATCATTGCTTGTCATTATTACTCTTACTTTTGTTTGTTGTAGTTAGCTGCTTTTCAGTCAACCTCAACCCAAAGAGGTCCTGTGAATGAGACATCTCCAGGGCCCCCTAACATCTGCTTCTCTGCACAGGCCCTGTAGGCTCAGGCCCATGATCTCCCTGATTGAGTCTATCCATGTGGCATGTGATCTTTCTCGCTTTTTACTGCCCTCTACCTTCTCCAGCATCATTCTTTTCTAATGAGTCTTTCCTTCTCATGATGTGGCTAAAGTACAGCGGCCTCAATTTAGTGATCTTGGCTTCCAGGGGGAGTTCATGCTTGATTTGTAGGATTTGTTTGTCTTTTTTGGTTGTCTACCATTCTCAATAACTATCAGCCAGTTTCTAAACTTTCATTTTTGGGCAAGGTTCTGGAACAAGCGATGGCCTCTCAGATTCAATACTATATCTAGATCTCTTTCATTTTGATTTCAGACCTGGCTATGGGATGGAGACAGCTTTGGTCATCTTGGTGGATGACCTACGGAAAGAGCTGGACAGGGGGAGTGTGTCCTTGTTGTTCCTGCTG
>CM028773.1:3435319-3457541 GCA_016801065.1 Sceloporus tristichus
CTTCCTGCAGAAGGTGGGGCCAGCTGTGGAGTCATTAAGAGCAAACCCCGCTCTGAAATGTGCACTGCTGAATTTAGGTGGATTTGTGAAAAAGAAGCCATTTTGCTCTGACATGCGACCAGCTTTAATGTGCTAATAAAGCATCTTGCCTTTCCTCAGATGTCCTGAATGACAATAACAATATACAGAATATTTCTAAGAAGAAAAAGGAGTTCAGCAGCATCAATAGTGGGTTGTGAGAGGTGCTTACCACTGCACTGGGTTACACTTCCGAGGAAGGGTGACAATCCCGTTGGGCCCTCCTCTTGCTGTGCTGTGTACACACCGGGGCTGCCCAGTGCCCATTCCGTCTTCTCTGCTGCCCTGGCTCTCTTTGGGAGGTGGAAGCCAAGGCAGCAGAGGCAACCTCTCCCACTGCCTCATTTGCCTGGCAGCACTTTGGCAGCCCTGAGTGGGGATCAGATGGGCAAGCAAGTGAGTGGGGCAGCAGAAAGAGAAAGCATGGAAGGCAGGGCAGCTATGCTCCTATGCAGATAGGTTGAATACTTGAAAAATCTTTTCAAGGTCCTGCATTGGGAGTCATACAGTTATCATGTAGTTACATCTTGATAGCTACATCTCCCAACATGACCACAAAAGCCTTCAGCTTGGAGCAGTATACTCCCACCCATATGTCCATTTCTGTGTTGCAGGTATGAGAAATGAGAGGGAGAATCCAGTTAATTCTCTTATATCAGGGCACACTGTGACATGCACCTGCAGAGATATCCAGAGGTCCTTGGACAATCTTTGCAAATGACATCCTTGAAGCATGTTCAGCTATAAGAAAATAGCTGGCATATCCTCACATATGCTCTCACTCTCTGACAATGCAGAAATAGCAGTATTGGGTAGGGGTTGTACTGTATACAAGGTAAGATGACTATTACTGCATGACTGGAGCAGACGTTCATATCCTCCAGCTACCATAATTTGGCATGAACAGCCCAACTTTTCCTCTACTATCCCACTCTTTCAACTGCGTTTAAAATGGCCCAGTTTCTCTCCTCCTACTCCTCCCACTTTCACCCTTTGTCTTACTTCAACTACTTCAAACTGAGTACAAAGTGCAAACACAGTTTGCACTCAGTTAACTTGGGAGGAGGGGTGGAATCTCGTCCTTCCCAGTAGGCTCAGGCAAAAGCAAACTGCTGCAGCCCCTCCTACTTTGTGTGTTTTTTTCTCATTTTGCCAAGTTGGCCACACTCTAATGTTGCAGGGCCAGTTTTGTTCCAGTTTTAATCTGTTACACGTTAAAGAGCGTGGAAAACTGACCTATGCAACATCTATAAAAGTAAATTGTAATGGGATAGGCCCAGCTTATACCATGGTACTAACAGTATGCCAGACTCCTTTCTGTGTTTTTCAAACTATCTGTACAGAAAGGGACTTCCCTTCCCCTATCACCCAGGAGAAATCAGAAGACCAGGCCTGGTGAATCAAGAATCCAACTTTATTAAGGAAAAGAAATGTTCTTCTGCCTCCCACCCTGACATATCTGACCAGAATCTCAGGAGAATGGGAGCCCTGAGCCACTAGCTCTTACATTCCAATATAGTTTGTTAAGGTTGTGAGGTCACCACTGCAAAAGTACATGTGCTGCGAAAATTTCATTTTATATTTTATTTCATTTATATCTTGCCTTTCTCCCACTACAGAATTCAAGACAGCACACAATATCTTGAAACTTAAAAACAATCAACACAAAAGTTAAAACACAAGATTAAAACAACAGTAAAAAGATCTCTTTTTATATTTTACATAATAAATACATTATATTATTTTACATGATGAAATAACATTACACTAGTGCTAATGGAAAGAGAACAGTGAAGGGGCCAACGGGACCACCAGTGCAAAGGAGCACAGAAAAGCCACACAGAAGGCTCTCTCCGAGTCCTCAGCAACAGCACCTGCGAAGGTGGTGAGACTGAGGGAAAGCCCTCCTTTGCAGATCTTGAAACATGCACTGATTTATATATGGATCAGTGGCAACCCTAGGGTTGGTGTCACCCGGTGCAGGAATTCATGGTGTCACATACACACACACACACACACACACACACACTGACCTCTTCCCATTTCACACCATACAGAATCCTTAGCAATGCTTTTGCACTAATGTTACTCGTAAATCGTAATTCCCATATATATCATTGAATGTACTGCCAATAGTTGTGTCATAAACAACTAGCAAAATTAAAATTATACCTTCAAATTACAATAGCATATGCACAACCTAAACGTATTTACATATACATAGTGAAGATGTGGTTAAAATGTGATGGTTTTAAAGAAAATTTAAAAGGAATTTTTTAAATGTTAAATTTTATTTTTTAAAAATTAAATTTTTGACATTTTAAATTTTAATTTAAAAAAATTGGAGGGCCTTTCCTTCCTCCCACTGAGCTTCACCACACTCCCTCCAGCTCTTAAAGAATTTTAAAGAGAAGCAGGTGAATGCCACAGACTGTTTCTGCCAAAAGATAGGTGTTTGAGAATCAGTGGTGTCACCCCCTTTTAGCGTGTCACCTGATGCAATCTGCAGCCCCCTAGTGATGCCATTAATATTGATATGCCATCTTTTAAGTAGGGGCTGTTTCCACTGGGGTTTAACGCGGGTTACGAATCTAATTCAGGGAGAAGCGTGCCCATTTGAACCTGATTTAAACCTAGAACTGTTCTAGATCACCCCGCACACGTTCCCATTAGAAATCGATTTATATCTGGCTCCTTTTTTTAAGGCGATTTAAATGCCTTTAACGCGGGATAAAAAAAATAGAAGGTTTGACCCTACTATTTTCCATTAATCTGGGATAGGAATCGATGTATTTTAAATGGGAACGATAATCCGTGATTCGGGTTACCTGTAAGGGAGGAGTCAAGCGCGAGGGGGGCTGGCATAAACATTCCAGTGAACTTTAGATTTGGGGTATATCCACCACCTTCTAGACATCGACTGCATGCTCAACTGGGAATTTTGCGAGTAGAAACGAAGCATGCCATTAAGATCTTCAAGATGTGCAAGCATTTCTGCATCATGTTCACCATTTTCAAATATAGACATGGCTATTTCGCGTTGCTCCATCAAGTTATGCATAAGCATGCTAATCAGAGAAAAAAAATTATGAAGCTCGCCTAGAGGATCCATGGCTG
The DNA here is from genome assembly GCA_016801065.1 of Sceloporus tristichus. Taxonomy (NCBI): domain Eukaryota; kingdom Metazoa; phylum Chordata; class Lepidosauria; order Squamata; family Phrynosomatidae; genus Sceloporus; species Sceloporus tristichus. The sequence continues at coordinate 3,438,515 of CM028773.1, forward strand.
TATGAAGGTGGAGAACTGCGGAGCGAAGGGGGAGGGCTTGTAAGGCACAAGTGCGTTTGACGTTTAAGCCGAAGCGCAGCCTGATTGGTCCTTTCAAAAAAAAGCACAAAACAGAAGAGGAAATGATAACGGACAGACAAATGGGAATGAATGTAGGACATACATCAAGTTATATTACTCCGGTTTAAAACTACGTCACAACTACGTCATTTTGTGGTGGAAATTCCTTTTTGAAATATAAAAACTATAGAAAGATGGAGTCACCTTTGTCAGCCAGAGAGATGGTTTTTGAAATAAAGGCTTGGAGTTTAGGAAAACTAGAGCAAAGGAATAGTGAGTGCATCTTGACCTAGATGGAAGCTGGCACCAGTAGAAAGACATAACATAAACTACTGAGATAAAGACATTCAGAAGCAAGGTTAGAAGGAAGGCTAAAGGAGGGGGTAAGGAGTGATGATGCAGTTTTAATGTATGCATGTATTTCTGTTCTGATTGTAAGAATTCTATATGTTTAAATTGTAATTAGCCAATCAGGTGTATTGAAGAAGCTTCTTTGTCTTGAATAATATAAAAAGAGCCATTTTGTCTTGTTCGGGGTTCTCAGCTTTTGGAACTTGAATTCCACTGAGTTCAATGTTTTCCTTTGTCGACAACTGGAAATAAACTTATGGATTTTCAATTATTAGGTCCTCTTGCTAATCCTTTTGCTCTGCCAATCCTAGAAATCTAAGTTTCCTGAAATTTCTGTTACAATTTGATTGACAACCACGAAACTGGTTTAAATCCTACATTATACACCGATTTATGTCTTAAATGGGAACGATCAGCAACATTAAAACAGGTTTATAGGGATGAATGGGAACGAAAAATAACCCGATTCGGAAAGCGGGGTAAATAGCGTGGTATTTTACGTCGGTTTTAATACAATCGGTGTATTATATAGCGATTTAAAAGTTAAGTGGGAACACCCCCGTAGTCTGAACTGAAGTCATATAGGGCTTTAAAAACCAACCCAACACTTTGAATTGTTCCTGGAAACTGACCAGTAGCCAATGTATCGGTTTCAGCAGAGGAGTCACATGGCTCAAATCCAAGTCCAGGAGCACACCCAAGCTGTGAACCTGACATTTCAGGGGAAGTGTGACCCTATTCAGCACAGACTGAATCCTTGTTCCCTGCTCTGCCTTCCAACTGACCAGGGGCACCTCTGTCTTGTCTGGATTAATTTTCTATATATTTGTCCTCATCCAGTTCATTACTGACATCAGATACTGGTTTAGTACAGAAATAACTTCCTCGGAATTAGACAGAAAGAAGAGACAGAGTTGTGTGTCATCAACATACTGATGAGACCGAACTCCAAAACTATGGATTACCTCCCCCAGTGGCTTCATGTAGATATTACTGGCATAGGAAACCAAATCAAGCCCTGAGGGACTAAAGACTTCACAAACACAGCATCATCAGCTGCATCCATCAATAATCCTTTCAGAAGAGATGCTGAAAGCCACTTGAATAATTACAGCAGAACTGGTGTTATAGAAGAATAAAAACAGTGCAGCTGTGTGCACCATAAGTTTTGGAAACAAGAAATGAGTAGTACCTTTTATTATGATCACTAGTGTTTAAAAAGTGACACTAGATGGCACAGGTTTTCAGGATTTTTGGACCTCTTTATCATGCAGGATTGGCAGGAAGAATAAAAAAAAGTCTAAAGTTTCAGCCTAGGGGATTGTTCCCTGTGTCACCTGCAAGATGGATATTGCAGGTATATTGAAAAGAAGAAATGCTAACATATTCATTTCCAGCTTGCTGGGATGCATAGTTATTTTTCTCCACTCTCCACAATTAGAAAATTGGCTGATACTGAGAGAACTGCTCATTTCCTCATTCGTCACAGAAATATGAACACCGTGAAGTCAAAACTAGCTATGATTAAGACCCCAATCAATCACTTACATTTATTTCACTGTGCTGCTGCAGAGGCTTGTTATCACGTTAAAATACAAACAATATAATCATCAGGAATGAAGTAATCTGTCATTGCATCTGGGTCCCACATTTGGATTGCTTATACCTGAAGTCCATTTCAGCTTAAGAGACAGGGGGAAAGGCTGTAGCTGTAGTTTTCAACTTTACAGCTCCTGAATTTTCTAAGTATATCTATGGAAAACATTGTGGGAGAGAAATAGGCCAGAATCCTATCCGTGGTTACTGATGGTGGTAGACCACAGGTACAATGGCTGTGAAAGAACTAAAGCATTGAAGAAACAGACCAGCATGTTTGCCTCCTCTTTCTTAACAGTGCTGCATGCACCCCAAAAAAATGGAGCTGCTAGTATAGTCTGCCATAATTCTGGCCATAAATTGCTAGCAATGTTCCTTTACCAATGACAGACAGTTAATGGGGATGAGGGCCCCATAAATCAGTGAATGCTTTAAGGAGGGAAAGTTGTCACAATGTTTCTGCAGGTAGAAACCACTGGTCTTTTTTATACTGTACAATTATAGAGCTATGATTCCACAATTATTATTATTATTATTATTATTATTATTAAACTTTATTTCTAGAGTGCTGTAATTATACACAGCCCTGTAGAAAGTCAGTAAAAATAAGGAGTATATAACAGCCTGCCCAAGGTGTACACTCTAAGATAATAACAATTAAATAGAGGAGTAGATAAAATTACCATGTAGAAAAGAAAAGACAAATTTAAAAACATCAAATATAAAAGCAGATCACATCACATCAAACATTATCAGACAGCCAGATGACAATCACAAATTCCCTGAGAATGATTCCCTAAACAACATGGTTTTCAGCTCAGCCTTAAAGCTGGTTAGGGAAGTGATGAGCCAAGCATGCAGAGGAAGAAGGTTCCAGGAATGAGGGGCAGCAAGAGAGAAGGGACGGATCCGGGACGGGGCAGAGAAAATCCTGGGTTGAGAGAAGAGACTTTGGCTACCAGAGCGGAGAGTGCGAGTAGGGATATAGGGAGAGAGAAGATCAGTTAAATAAAGAGGGGCCAGCCCATGCAGGGCTTTAAAAGTGAGTAGCAAAAGTTTGTACCTGATGCGGAAAGGAAGAGGGAGCCAGTGAAGGGAAGACAACAGAGGGGAGACATGATCATAACGGCGAGCGAGTGAAATAATGCGTGCAGCTGAATGCTGAACAGAAATTAATGGGTGGAGATGAGAGAGGGGAAGCCCTACCAAGAGGAGGTTACAGTAGTCTAGTCGTGAGACCACTAGGGCATGGGCCAGTGTCTTTGTGGTAGAAGCTGAGAGATATGGACGGATTTTGGCGATATTATAGAGAAAAAATCTACAGACTTTGGCTGTAGTCTGGATCTGAGGGATAAATGACAAAGAGGAGTCAAAGATGAAACCAAGACTGCGGGCTTCCTGGACCGGCTGGATAGAGACGTTATTGACAGAAATAGAAAAGGAGTAGTGAAGGGTGGGCTTAGGAGGGAAAACAAGAAGCTCGGTCTTGAACATATTGAGCTTCAGACGCCGATGGTGCAGCCAGTGGGAGACAGCTGTTAAACAGGCCCTTGCCATCCCGGTTCTAATCGGAGGCCTTGGTATACACCGGAGCTGAGGAGGATGACGCGGTTTGGACAATGGCTAGAGCGCAGGTGGAGGAAGACTCGCCTCTTATCTGACAGAACTCGCCATAGGAACTTCCTCTGTTCCTATCGGGAGGCAATACGTGCAGCGAAGAGAGCTTTCTTCTCTGCACGTATTGCGTCTGCAGAGTCTCGTCCAGCAGAGCTGTTTAAGGTAGTGAGGGAGATGACGCAGGTGTCCCCTGCACCAAATGCGTTACTTAACCCGACGACGGCCTGCTGTGACGCATTTAACAACTTCTTTGCAGACAAAATCTCTCAGATAAGAGCCGACTTAGATGCCACCATTGAAACAGAGTCGATAGGCGAGGCGTCCAGTGACTCCGCCGATGTAGTTATACTGGATCAGTGGCAATCTGTGAGTACCGAGGACGTGGACAAACTGCTTGGTAAGGTGAGGAAGACAACCTGCCCTCTCGACCCTTGCCCATCATGGCTGGCCGTTCAGGGGGGGATGCATTGATGAGATTCCTCACGGATATCATCAATGCGTCCTTCAGGGAAGGACATGTTCCATCTTGTCTAAAGGAAGCGGCTGTTAGGCCACTTCTGAAAAAACCTTCCCTGGACCCCCTGGATATGAGAAATTGCCATAGGCCTGTGTCACTGCTGCCATTTTTGAGCAAGGTGGTTGAGAGGGCGGTTGCTCTTCAGCTCCAAGCTGTCTTGGATGAAGCCGATTATCTAGATCCATTTCAAACCGGCTTTAGGACAGGCTTTGGGGTTGAGACTGCCATGGTTGCCTTGACCGACGATCTGCGTCTGAGCATCGACAGGGGAAGTGTGACCCTGTTGGTGCTCCTAGACCTCTCAGCGGCTTTCGATACTATAGATCACAGCATCCTCTTGGACCGCCTGAGGGGGTTAGGTATCGGGGGCACTGCTTTGCAGTGGTTCTGGTCCTTCCTCTCGGGTCGGTCCCAGAGAGTGCTGCTCGGGGACTGTAGCTCCAGTAAGAGGAACCTCATTTGTGGGGTTCCTCAGGGGGCTATTCTATCCCCGATGTTATTCAACATCTATATGAAGCCGCTGGGTGAGATAATACGGAGTTATGGTGCTGGGTGTTATCAGTACGCTGATGATACCCAAATCTATTTCTCCATGTCTCGTTCGTCAGCCTCGAATTCCAATGGCATCTCTTCTCTCAATGAATGTCTTCAAGCGGTAATGGGCTGGATGAGGAAAAACAGATTGAAACTGAATCCAGATAAGATGGAGGTGCTCATGGTAGCGGCCCCGAAACCAAGAATTGGGTTGCAACCTCCAGTCCTGGATGAGGTCACACTCTCCTCCAGTGACTGTGTTCGCAGTCTGGGGGTGCTCCTCAACTCGTCGCTCCTGATGACAAATCAGGTAAATGCGACGGTCAGGACCACCTGCTATCAGCTTCGGCTGATACGCCAGCTGCGCCCTTTTCTGGAAGTAAGGGACCTCGAAACTGTTGTGCACACACTGGTAACCTCACGCCTGGACTTCTGTAATGCACTCTACTTGGGGCTACCCTTGTGCTTGGTTCGGAAGCTTCAGCTGGTACAAAATATGGCAGCCAGGCTTATTTCTGGTACATCTAGGAGGGACCACATTACTCCGGTTCTGAGGTCCCTCCACTGGCTGCCTGTTAGCTTCCAGGCCCAGTACAAGGTGTTGGTTATTACCTTTAAAGCCCTAAATGGCTTGGGTCCAAGCTATCTCAGGGACCGCCTCCTCCCGTATAATCCTCCCCGCGCTCTCCGTTCCTCTGGGAGGAACTTACTGCAGCCTCTAAAATCTAGGCTTGCGGCGACCTCCCAGAGGGCGTTTTCTGCTGTCGCCCCCAAATTCTGGAACGACCTGCCGGATGAGATCCGTCAGTTGACATCATTAGACAGCTTTAAAAAAGCTGTCAAGACGGATCTCTTCTGGCAGGCCTTTCCAGATTAACCATCCCGGCCTGGGCTCCCTGATCCCCTCTTTCCTCTCGTGGCCCCATCTTCAGTGATGGTTGAGGATCTCCATAGGGACACCAGGCTTTTTAGTTTGTTTAATTATGTTTTATGTTTTGATATTGTGTTTTTAATCTGTCATATTTTTTAATACTTTCATAAGGAGGGGAGGTATTATAATGTTTTTAATTTTATATTTTACTCTGTTATATTTACTGTTGTTAACCGCCCGGATTGGTTCGCCACAGGGCGGTATACAAATAAATATTATTATTATTATTATTATTATTATTATTATTATTATTATTATTATTATGACACTTGCTGCTCTAGCTCAGGTGAAAGATTAGGGGTGGAAAGGTACAGCTGGGTATCATCGGCGTACAGATGGTAGGAGAAACCAAAAGAACTGATAAGTTTGCCAAGGGAGAGTGTTTATAAAGAGAACAAAAGGAGACCCAAAACAGAGCCCTGAGGAACTCCAACAGATAAGGGGACAGAAGACGAGGTCTGACCACCCGAGACCACTGAAAAAGATCTATCTGACAAGTAAGATGACAATAACTGCCAAAGCTGCATTCCACAAAATTCTGGGAGTTTGTACTTTAATGAGGCACTAGAGATGTCTAGCTAAGAAGTCTAAGTACTTCTCCCTGAACTGCAAAGCCCAGGATTCCATAGAGATAGAATCATGGCTGTTAAAAGTAGAGTCATGGTGCTATAACCAAATGGTATGAAAGAAACAGAGAATATGTTACAATACTGTAGTGATGACCCATGCCAAAATGTATGCAGCATGGCATTTGGAAGCAAATAAAGGTTAATAATCATAACTGTTTCAAACTGAGTTCTAAGTGCAAATGTAATTTAAGAACCAACTGTGCATCTAAGGCAAGGCAAGAACAGCACAGAAAAGGTCCCAGTATAAGAAAATAAAATTCATCAGGCATGTTAGAAACATCCTGACTTTGTTGTTGTTGTTTTGTCTTAAGAACTCCTCAGAGATTTACTACATATCCACTTTCGCTCTGTCTTACACCATGTTGATCTGGCCGAGTCATCATCCAGGTAGGCACAAAGTCCATTGGCTCTGATTTCAAACCTGGAAAGAGAACCCAAAGGAGATAGTTAATGTACTGTTGACTATATGCCCCAAAGCACCCAATTCTAATTCCATGATATTGAAGATGTTAAGTCATAGGACACCTTAACATGTGTCATGGTATAACTTCTGTGTCGTGTCTTTTTAGATTGTAAGCCTGAGGACAGGGAACCGTCCAATTAAAAAGATTGTATGTACAGCGCTGTGTAAATTTACAGCGCTTTATAAATAAAGGTTAAGAAGAAGAAGAAGAAGAAGAAGAAGAAGAAGAAGAAGAAGAAGAAGAAGTTGTTATATCCCTGATCAAAAGATTCTCAGAAATAGTCCCTCCGGTATTTATTAGCACACTGAGGCAGGATTCTCCAAATCCTTCCTTAGACCCCATGTTTCTATAATCTACTGCATTATCTTCACAAGTCTCAAGCATGTGGCCTATACTTACTGCTGCTCCCTCATCCTCCAATAAAACTTTAGACTCCTTCAGTCTGTGTCACCCTTTAAAGTCCCAGAACTACTCCTATCCATGCGTCCAAAAATCCCTTTTGTGAGGAGGCCATTCATTCTTCTTGCCTTGTCTCCTAGTTCCCCTTTCTCTCAAAGGCCTAAAATTATGAGATTACCATACAACAAATGTTATAAGTGTTCCCTGCTTATAGAAAAGGGGAAGGGAACCTGTAGACCCACTGGCATCATTAGGGGTGCAGGCGGTGTGGACTGCACCAGGTGACACCCCAAGTGAGGATGACACCACTGCTCCACAAAGGCCTACCTTTTGGCACAAATGGGCTGTTGCATTCATCTATTTCCCTTTAAAATGATTTAAGAGATGGTGAGAGTGGTGTAAAGCTCAGTGGGAGGAAAAAAGAGAAGCCCCAGAATTTTTAAAATTAGAATTTCAAAATTTTAAATTTTAAAAAAATTAGGAATTTTGAAATTATTTTTAAAAAATTCTTGGAGTGTGGTGGAGTCTCCTTCTCTGGAGGGTTTTAAACAGCAGCTGGACAGCCATCTGTCAAGGGTGCTTTGATTGTGTATTCCTGCATGGCAGGGGGTTGGACTGGATGGCCCTTGTGGTCTCTTCCAGATTTATGATTCTATGATTCCAGGCCCTACTCTTTTCTGGATCAAAGGAAAGATGTAATTTACCAGTTACTGAACTGTGAACCATTTGTCCATTTCCAGGGCTGGTGCTCTTTTTCCCGCCAGAGCCCAATCCAATGGTCATCAGAGCCCTTGTAGCGCATGATAAAATCCTGTAATGATAATAAAGAAAAACCCTCAAGTTAATAAAACCTTTATTTATATTAAATCCATTTTTATTATATACTGTGAGTTTTACTGGTTGTTACCCACCTGAGCAGCTGTGGATATGTTTCCCTCAGAGTTCAGACTCCTTGTTATTTTCATGCCACATAATTTTTCTGCATTGCACAATGGAGAAGGGAGGATGTTTTTTTTTTACTTCCTCACCCTAAAGCCATAGGCCAAGAGGTCCACAGAGTCAAGGAGGCCCACAGACATCTGCACCTTTTCCCTGCCCTGGCAGCTGCCAAGCCCAGGGAATGCTGTTGTTTACCAGGCTGACTGAGATGAACCAGCAGCAGCTAATCTTAGCTGCAAGGTTAAGAGAAATGTGAGTATGCTCCACTTGAGAGGATGCTTGTTGCCATTACCTTTGTAGCTGAGGCTAGCTACTTCTTTCTCTGAGCCCTTATCCCCATAAACAGCAACAGCAGTGGTTCCATGAGGCTTGGCAAATGCAGAAGGCAGCTTTGGATAGGATAGGCCAGAAGGGGCTAAGTATTGCCTCTTCCAAGAGGAAACAGACATGCATGTAACCCAGACTTAATATGTATGTAGGTCACCAATAGGTTTCTGGGCAATGTACAGTAAGCCTGTGAAACTAACTACAAGTACGTTTGCATGCTGAGAACTTTCAGCTAGTGGGTACTCGCTGCATACAGAATGAAGGAAGGTGTGATATTGCAGAACAAGGTGTGCACACAGACCCTCCTGGAGGGGGTGGCTGCAATCTACCTCATCTTACCTACTTTTCAGATCACCAGCATTCAGCTACCTCCCTTTCTTCAATCTAGGTTCTGTTGATTTAGGTGCCTTCATAGGAATTTGGGACCATCATTCATTTCAATTGAGATCTTTTTGCCTCCTCTGTGCTGAATGCAGTAGGAGGAAGCACTAATGAAAATCTTTGTTCTCTTAATTAGGCTGATTCAGTCTTAGTTGATCTGATCAATGCTAATATTAGAAAGGTTCATTTAATGATTCAATTACTCAGTGATTCGTTTAATGATTTAATGATTCAGTACAAATATTAGATCAGTTCATTTAATTCTATCAAATGTAAATCCTGGTTAGGCCGCATAGATGGTTGAATGGATGAATGGATGTGTGTGCACTTATTTCTTTGCTGCGTGTGAAAGTAGATATAGGAATATGGATATACATGATGTGAGTAAAAGGGTGTGTGTTGTATGTCAAAATGGGCAAGTAACAGTATTAAATGTGCATAATCACTAAAGTAATAATTAGTTAACCATCTCTTTTCACTACTAGTTGTATCACAGAGAGGAGGAGGATGTAGACAATACTTGCACAGAGTATTGCCTAGAAACAGAAGAGTCACAACCCATCAAGAGGACACACACACACACACACACACACACACACACTTACTGAATGGTCAACTTTCTTGACATTTTTTGCATTTTTGAACTTTTTGCCAAAAAAAATTGTACAACCAACTATTGTACATAACCAGCAACTGACAGGGTTTTTTCTGCATAAAATGTTTTTGTACCAAAGTTTTTGATGTAAAAATCATGAGGGTATAGTTTTGTACATTTTTTTCTTTTTTAAAAAAAATCCAGAAATTAAAATTAAAAAGGAAATTAAAATTAAAAATCAGTCTTGTAATCTCACTCAACAAGAAATATTTTTTAAACTGTGCATTCTTGAATGCAAGAATGAAGTAATTGAAATTGCACATCCCTTAGACAGATAAATATGCACACACAATCACACACAATCCATATTGCCTAGTTTAAAAATATCACTCACCATTTCCATTTTATTTTCAGTTGCAGCCAGGGAAGCACCATATGCAGAGCAATTACTTTGGCTGAAGTTCCAGGTCCCTTCAGTATCTGAAAAATAGTAGCATCTGTCTCTATATCCAATCCATCCTGAAGGGCAAGAGAGGATAGTTGTTGCTGGGCATGAGACAGATGATAATCTATGCATCACACCTAAAATTATAAAAAAGAAAGAAACATGAATTTAGTTCAGAGATGGGGAACTCCAGACCCACAAGGGTTCCCCATCCAATTCATAAAATACTTCCACTTATTCTTAATGAAGGTCTTTAAAGGTCAGCCATCCCCACTAGCCTTGGGCCCTGTGCTGGGGAAAAGGTGGACTAAAACAAAGTAAAATAAAATCCTTAGTTTAATTATTTGCTGTAATTAAGAATTATTTCCTTTTACCTGTTCTAAACTCCTCACCATTCAGATTCAGTGGATGGCCCATGGTTCTATTATAAGATCTTAGGTCTCTTTGCATGGGGACTGAAAATTCCGGGGCCTTTTTGTTAAAAAAAAAATTATATAAACACTCAAAATATCATAAAACAAACATACTTATATACACACCCCAAACATAACAAAGCAGATATACTTACATACCACATCTCTTACATTCTACAATTCTTTCTTTCTTTCCAATCTTTCTTACTGCTTACATTCTTATTTGCATCACAACTACCTAACATACAAACTAAGTGGATAATTTGTCTTACAAGCGTATGTCTGGCTTTGCTGTCATTTTAAAAAATATCAATTGTTATACCTTATATATCTTGTAGTTTAAATTGGCTTCCACTTCTTACCAAAGTATTATTATTATTATTATTATTATTATTATTATTTGTATCCTGCCTCTACCTGTATTGGATCAAGGACAATAAAAAACAAACAATAAAAAAACAAACCACAAGTAAAAACATAGCAAAGCATATAAAATCCAATTCCCTATCTCCCTCCCACCTTAAAATAGCATTAAAAACAATAATTCCCAACTGGAGAGTGAACATGGCGAGGAGGTCAGTTTGGGAAGGCCTGCCGGAAGAGATCCGAGAACGTCCTCTGGGAAGTTGTTACCCATCTGCTTTTCTGGGATGGCAAGAGATTCTTCCCAGAGGACCTGAGAGTGCAGGAAGGACTGTATGGGAGGAGGTGTTCCCTCAGGTAAGCTGGACCCAAGCCATGTAGGGCTTTATAGGTAATGACCAACACCTTATACTGTGCCTGGAAGCTAATAGGCAGCCAGTGTAGGGATTTTAAGATAGGTGTAATAGGTTCAGATTTTGGACTCTGTGTAACCAATCTGGCTGCCATATTTTGGACCAGTTGCAGCTTCCAAATGAGGCATGAGGCTTGCCCCATGTAGAGCGCATTGCAGAAATTGAGACGAGAGGTTACCAGTGAATGTACAACCGTTTCTAGGTTTTCTCGTTCAAGGAAGGGTCGCAGCTGGTGAATCAGCCAAAGCTGATAACAGGCACTCCTGGACGTCGCATCCACCTGAGATGACAGCTGAAGTGATGAGTCCAGGAGTACCCCCAAACTATGAACACAGTCCTTTAGGGGAAATGTGACCTCATCCTGTACTGGAGAGCTTATCACCATTCCCAGATTAGGATTGCCTATAGTGAGTACCTCCATTTTATTTGGATTCAATTTAAGTCTTTTTCCCTCATCCAATCCATTACTGACCTCAGACAGACATTCAGAGGGGAGATGCCATCCTTGGTCACCAAAGCAGTCCGAGACATGGAGAAGCAAATTTGGGTGTCATCACCGTACTGATAACACCCCGCCCCATGTCTCCAGATGATCTCATCCAGCAGCTTCATATAAATGTTGAATAGCATTGGAGACAGTATCGCACCTTGAGGAACATCCAATTTGAGCTCCCTCTTGGCCAATTGTCACCAAGCGACACCATCTGGAACCTACCCGAGAGATAGGACTGGAACCACTGCAAAGCAATGCCCCGATTCCCAACCCCCTTAGGCGTTCCAGAAGGATACCATGGTCGATGATATCGAAGGCTGCTGAGAGGTCCAAGAGCACCAACAGGGCTACACTTCCCCTGTCGATACACAGACGGAGATCATCGACCAAGGCGACCATGGCGGTCTCAACTCCATATCCCCACCTGAAGCCAGTTTGAAATGGATCAAGATAATCGGTGTCATCCAAGACTGCTTGGAGTTGGTTGGCAACTGCCCTCTCGATCACCTTGCCCAAAAAAGGAAGAAGAAATACCGGCCGATAGATTTTTCCAGTGGATCAAGGGAAGGCTTTTTAAGAATGAGGGAGGCATTAATTTTAGATCTTAACAAACTCATAGTTGCCTCCCCTCCCTGGATGGCCAGCCATGAAGGGCAGGGGTCAAGAGGGCAGGTGGTCTTTTTGACCTTAACAAGCAGCTTGTCTCCGTCATCAGTACTCAGAGACTGAAACTGATCCAAATTAATCTCATTAACAGAGTCGCTGGACACCTCTCTAGACGTTTCTGTGTTAAGGCTGGAGTCTAAGTCAGCCCTTATCCGAGAGATTTTATCTGCAAAGTAGTCGTTGAAAATATCACAGCAGGCCTCCGTAGGTTGTAATAATGGATTCAAGGTGGAAGGAGTCTGAGTTAACTTCCTAACCACCTTGGAAAGCTCTGCTGGACGAGACTTTGCAGACGTAACAGATGCAGAAAAGAAAGACTTCTTTGCTGCATTTATTGCCACTCGATAGGCTTTAAGTGAAGTCCTATGACTTATTTTTCTATTTGTCATTAGATTTTATATTGATCTTTCCCATAATTTTGTTACTTCTTTCCACTGATCCTCATAATCTTTGGAAGATTTGTTATTTAATTGGCTAGTAATCTTATCCATTATTGATAAGTCCATAAGTTTCATGATCCATTTTTCTGTAGTTGGGATCCTCTGTTCTTTCCAGTTTTTAGCATATAGTATCTGGGCCACAGTCACCATATACAGTAGAATGTTTCCATACTTTTTTTAGTACATTCATCTACTTCTGATAGCATGTTTAGTAGATAGAGTTTGGGGATTAATGTTAGTTTGATGTTTAATGTATCTATGATTTTTGTGTACATTTTACTCCAAAATTCTTTTACTTTGGGGCACTGCCACCACATGTTGTAGAATGTGCCAGTTTTTCCCCTGTATTTCCAACAGGTGTCTCGTAAGTTGTTTTTGTATTTTGCTATCTTGACTGGTATCAAATACCACCTGTAGAAAAGATTATAGAGATTTTCTTTCAAGTTGTAACATCTTGTAAATTTAAAATTTTGGTTCCATACCTTTTCCCATTGGTCTAAGGTAATTATTTACCTATTTTTGCACCCATAGGGCCATGTTTGTTTTCACTGTCTCTTCTTCAGTTATAATTTCCATCAATAATTTGTAAAATTTTGATATTATTTTTATTATTCTTATCCTGTATTAAGTTGTCCCACTTTGATATTTCTTTTGAATGTTTGAGTAATTTGATAATAGAGGAACCAGTGGCAGTTTATTCCTTCTGAGTTTAATCTCTCTCTTGATTTTAATTCAAATACTCCTCGAGTTTTCTCTAAGAGCTCTTTATATGTTAACCATTTGCCTTTATGTAAAATTTTCCTTTCTAAAGAAGGCCTCATGAGGTATTTTGGGGATCAGTCATTTCTTGTAAATGTTCCATACTCACAATATCGATTTTCTTACATAATGATTGCTAAATACTTTATTGGAATTTAGCTTGTTGTAGCATAGGAATGCATGCCAACCAAAGAACAGATCTGCTCCTTCTAATTTTAATAATTTCTTATTTTCCAACATTATCCAATCCTTTGCCCACATTAATGCGCAAGATTTATAAGGGAATAACAGCACCCTGGAGTAAAAAAACAATGTAGTCTCTAAAAGGGTAAAATTACCCCACTGAAAGATCTATAAATGCTAAGCGTGAATAAAATATCCAAAGTACAAAACCAGAGAAACTAAACCCTGGAGAAAAGCCAATAAAACAACAGAAAGGGTGGAGAAAAGCCCCCCCCCTTTTTTTTCCCTTTGGCAATTATAAACAATTCTATTAATAAAAACAAAAGGCCAGACGCATTTTGACCCACGTCTTCTTCAGTGGCCTGCCAATGTTTAAAATATAAAAAGTATAACTCCTTAGCACACAATGTAACTTTGCTGAATTCAAAAGCTGCAATCAGAGAACGTAGGTCGAAACGCGCCTGGCCTTTTGTTTTTATTAATAGAATTGTTTATCATTGCCAAAGGAAAAGGGGGGGGCTTTTCTCTACCCTTTCTGTTGCTTTATTGACTTTTCTCCAGGGTTTAATTTCTCTGGTTTTGTACTTTGGATATTTTATTCACCCTTAGCATTTATAGATCTTTCAGTGGGGTAATTTTACCCTTTTATACTACATTGTTTTTTTGCTCCAGGGTGCTGTTATTCCCTTATAATTTATGCAATAGATCAATCCTGGGTACAAGTCTTGCCTTGTTTATTTGTTTATTTACTTCATGTGGTAGGTATTGTAGTTTAAGGAATATTTGTTGTAATTCCTTGGGTTTGGCATCCCTGTCTTATGGCTCTGAGCATATGTGATTGTATCTGAGGACTTGGTTGTAGACTATGGATCTGGTGGTGTATTCAGGGTGGCAGCTGGAGTCATGTAAGTATGTGTAGCAGTCTGTGGTTTTACAATATAGTGTGGTGCTTAGATGTCCATTTTGTAACTGTACCATAGTGTCCAAAAAGTGAACTTGCTCTGTATATAGTTTCAGACTGAGGCTGATGGTGAGGTGAAAGTTGTTGAAACTCTGGTGAAATGTCTTGAGTGAGTCTTTACCATGAGTCCAAATTATGAACATCTTAGACTTTATCACACTTAGGTCCTATGTGCTTCCATCCCAAAGTGGTGAGATGTAGTTAAAGTGGTTAAAGTGGTGGCATACCAGAAAAGCAATCTCATTTGCTATTGGTTATCACACACAGAGCACAACAAGGAGTTAAAAGCACATTAAAGAGGGCCGAATGCGAACTTAACTATCAAAAGGATACAGACAAATTCTTATTGCCTGCTTAGAAATATCTTCTCTGCACATTTGCACAAGTGCACACACACACACATGCTCCAGAGAGGGGAAGGGAGGGGAGGGGATACCAGGGGAGGGAATCCTCTTTGCCACAGAAGTCCCATAAGGTATTTGAGAGAAAGGCAGAATGAGGCTGCCCTTTGCAAACTCCTAAAACCACATACAAATACACACACACACACACACAGAGAGAGAGAGAGAGAGAGAGAGAGGAGGGGGCTGTTCTAAAAACCTGCCTGATTCCAACGAGGGCGAGGGCTGATACTCCCCTATGTATTCCTTTTCCAGGGCATGTCATCCCTTTCTCCCTCCTGTCCAGGAGGACTTCCAAAATGCCCTCCCTCTGTCTTCTCCCACCAGCTCTGCCCTTAATTAGAGGCACCATTAGAGGAGGAGAGAACGGGGCAATGGAAGTGTGTGTATATCCCTTTTAAATCTCTCTCAGGGACAGCAAGGCAGCTTGGGAAATCAGGTTTGCTTTTTCATGCAGCCATCACGTGAGAAGAGTCAATTCACAAGCAAAATGGAAACGTAAATCCAGTAGTTTTGCAAATTTACTTATTTCCTGATTGACCTCACATTCATCCTGGATTCTCTTCTTATCCCATACAGTATCATGTGATAAGCAGCTGTGAATTTGCCCCTAAGTCCTGGATGACCCTGTATTGTCTCCCCTTTAACCCTCCAATTTTCCCCAGTGTGATAACATCCATTGTCAACGTACCTCAAGTAGAGGAGCAGTTTCTGGATGAAAGAGTTACGGTAGTGTTGTTCTAGGTCAGCTATGAAGACATTGGCATATTGTGGTGCCATGCACTTGCCCATGGTGGTGCCATTAACTTGAAGGTATATGTTATTCCCAAAGATGAAGTAATTGTGTGTGAGAACAAACTGGCAGATCTTGGTGTCCATGATGCCTACAGCTCCTCTTTTGTTAGCTTCTTTGATGATAATATTAGGGTTGTTCTTGAGACTGTGTATGGTGTCTTTTAAAAATGTTTTTGAGACATTTAGCCTTCTCTGCCAGAGACCCCTGGTGCCACAATAAACTACAATTCCTAAGTTTCTCATTTAACCAAAGGTTACTTTTCTTAGGCTCGGCTTCATACTTTTTCACTTGCTGCTCTGTACTCTTGGAATTGCCTCAATGAACATTTGTGGACTGCTCTTTCTCTTGTGATTTTTAAGTCTTAGTTTAAAACTTTCTTGTTTTCCACAGCTTTTGGAATTTACCATTTTTTATAATATTGCTTATACATTTGATAGTTTGCTATTATATTGTATTTTATTTGTATTTTAACTGGATAATGTGTTTCATAATTGTACTGCATAGTATTATGTTTGCATTACTTGTTCTTTCCCTGTGTATATTTTTTAGATTTTCCACTTTTGACAGGGCTCACGGTTTTAGGCTCTTTTACTTGTAAAGGGCCAAATACCTTGGTAGTTCTATATAAACAGATGACGACGATGATGATGATGACGACAACTGATAATGATAGTAGTAAATGTAATAGTAGTATAGGTTGAGTATCCATTATATGAAATGCTTAGAACAAGAAGTGCTCTGGATTTTGGAATACCTGTATATTCATATATGTGCATAAAGAGATATCTTGGGGATGGAACACAAGTCTAAACACAAAATTAATTAATGTTTCATATGCACCTTATAAACATAGCCTGACTATAATTTTATACAATATTTTTAATAATGATGTGCAGAAACAAAGGTTGTGTACACTGAACCATCAGAAAGCAAAGGTGTTACTGTCTCATGCCACTCATGTTTTGGTTTTTGGAGAATTTTGGATTTCAGAATTCTGGATAAGAGAGACTCAGCTGATAGTATTATTTCAAGGCAAGTGTGTTTAGTAATACTCCTCTCTAATGACCACTTCTTGTCTCCAACTGTTGGGTTGTTTCAGCACACAGTGTTTTGAGAATATATGTTTGCTGAAGAAGCAAACATGTATTCAAACTGCCCTGGGAAAATAAAATAGTGACATAACAAAATGGCAAAGACTATTTATCAGAAGGACCTGGAAAACTCACCCAAAACAGTGATGACACTGATGAAGATTAGCAAGAGAAGGCAAACTCCATACGTTTGTACACAAGTACAGTTCTTCACCTTTGCTTGAGGCATGCAAGTTGTGAGAGAGAAGGGGGAAGGGAGGAGAGAGAGAGAGAGAGAGAGAAACATGTTTATTGTATATTCCTGGGCACACGCCTTACAGATCCAAATGTTTAATGTTGTTGTGTGCCTTCAAGTTATTTCTGACTTATGGTGACACTAAGGCGGATCTACGGGGGTGTTCCCACTAGTCTAAAACTTGTGTCATGATTCGACATAAGTTCTTATCATTCCCACCCAAGCCTGAATTAGACCTGCATTACCCCGGAATCGTTCCCACAGTGATAGATTCAGATTCGATTTATTCTGTATAAATTGATTTATACATGTTTAAATCGGGTTAAAAAAAAGTAGGTTATAATGCGGGTTATTTTCGAAACCGGGATACGATTCGCTGTAATATAATGGGAACAAATTGGCGTCTGATTTGGGATCCCAGCGAAGGGAGGAGCAACAACCAAAGGGTCGGTTTGTGGGTTTAGCCTTTTCTTTGTTCGTTTTCTCCTTCGCCATCACCAACTTTTTTTTCTATCTTTCTTCCTCCGGAGCCTTCCTTCCTTGTGAGGCAGGTAATTAACCCCAAATTTATTTTAAAATATATATTTATAAGCACATATGCGCTTATAAACATTATCTTCTAAGCGAATATTTGAGCATAACAAAGTAGGCGGATATGCACATAAGCGCATCTCATTGGCTATTTTGAAAAAAACCCGCCAGATTAGGAGGGAGGGTAAAAACAGACAAGAAATGGGAACGGTGAAGAAATGGGAATGACGACATGATGATGTCACGTTGATTGACAGCCAGTGGGAACGAATTGAAAGACTAATCCGGGTTAACATAAATCAATGTAAATTAAATGGGAATGATAGAGGGGTACTTTAACCAAGAATATTTACAGACAACGACACAAATGGGAATGATTGGAAAAAAATCGAATTTAAAATCGCTGCATTTTAAATCGCTTTAAACACTAAGTGGGAATGCCCCCAACCACAGGGTTTTCTTGGCTAAATTTCTTCATAGTGGGTTTTCCTTTGCCTTCCTTCCTCTGGAGCTGAGCAAATGTGGCTTGCCCAAAGCAAGTCCATGGCTGAATGGGGATTTAAACCTTGGTCTCCAGCACTGAAACCACTAAACCACATTGGCTATCTATATGCATTATATAGAATAAGAAAAAAGAATTGTGGTACCTTTAAGACAAATCATTATCATAAACATTTTTGACTACATATGAAGAAGTGAGCTGGACGTTTTAGAAAGGTTACTATGAAATAAATGTTTCAGTCGCAACCATTTCATCCTGGAAAGTAGTGACCAATGGGGTCTGACAGGGTTCTGTCCTGGACCCAGTGCTGTTCAACATCCAGTGACTTGGATGACAGAATTGGGGACATATTTCTCAAATTTGCAGATGACACCAAATTAGGAGGAGTAGCTAATACTCCAAAGGACAGGATCAAAATTCAAAATGACCTGAATAGACTAGAAAGCTGGGCCAAAGCTAACAAAATGAAATTCAACACGGAGAAATGTAAGGTACTGCACTTAGGGCAGAAAAACAAAATGCATAGATACAGGATGGCAGACACCTGGCTGAATGGGACTACATATGAAAGGGATCTAGGAGTCCAAGTAGACCACAAGTTGAACATGAGTCAACAGTGTGATGCGGCAGCTAAAAAGGCCAATGCAATTTTAGGCTGCATCAATAAAAGTATAGTATCTGGATCAAGGGAAGTAATAGTGCCACTCTATTCTGCTTTGGTCAGGCCCCGCCTGTAATATTGTGTCCAGTTCTGGGCACCACAATTCAAAAAGGACATTAAGAAACTGGAGCATGTCCAAAGGAGGGCGACTAAAATGGTGAAGGGTCTGGAAACCATGCCCTATGAGGAATGCCTTAGGGAGCTGGGGATGTTTATCCTGGAGAAAAGAAGGTTAAGAGGTGATGTGACAGACCTGTTTAAATATTTGAAGGGATTTCATATTGAGAAGGGAGCAAGCTTGTTTTCTGCTGCTCCAGAAAACAGGACCCAGAAC
>CM028773.1:3462541-3488159 GCA_016801065.1 Sceloporus tristichus
AGGAGCCATTGTTGAGCACCCTTTGGGTTCGGCCGGTCAACCAATTACAGATCCATTTAACAGTTCCTTTGTCTAGCCCACATTTTACAAGCTTGTTTGCAAGAATGTCATGGGGAACTTTGTCAAAGGCCTTACTGAAATCAAGATATACTATATCCACAGCATTCCCTTCATCTACCAAGCTGGTAATTTTATCAAAGAAAGAGATCAGGTTTGTCTGGCATGACTTGTTTCTCTGAAACCCATGTTGACTTTTTGTGATTATGGCATTGCCTTCTAGATGTTCACAGACTCTCTGTTTAATGATCTGCTCCAGAATCTTTCCTAGTACTGATGTCAGACTAACTGGACGATAATTGTTGGGATCCTCTTTTTTCCCCTTTTTGAAGATGGGGACAACGTTTGCCCTCCGCCAGTCGGCTGGGATCTCTCCTGTTTTCCAGGAGTTTTCAAAGATTATTGCCAATGGCTCCGATATTACATTTGCCAGTTCTTTTAATACCCTTGGATGGAGTTCATCTGGTCCCGGAGACTTAAATTCATTTAGATTAATAAGGTGTTCCTCTACTATCTCTTTACTTATTCTGTACTGAAATGCCCCTATTCTGTCCTCTGTTCCATTATCCTCAGGTTGAGCACCCTTTGCCTTTTCTGAGAAGACTGAGGCAAAGAAGGTGTTGAGTAATTCTGCCTTTTCTCTGTCTTCTGTTAGCATTTTGCCATCTTCTCCACGCAGTGGCCCTACCGTTTCCTTCTTCTTCCTTTTGCTGCGG
Source organism: Sceloporus tristichus (assembly GCA_016801065.1). NCBI lineage: Eukaryota > Metazoa > Chordata > Lepidosauria > Squamata > Phrynosomatidae > Sceloporus > Sceloporus tristichus. Next base: position 3,463,315 of record CM028773.1, read on the forward strand.
ACATATCCAAAAAAGCCCTTTTTATTGTTCTTAACCTCTCTAGCAAGCCTGAGTTCATTCTGTGCTTTAGCTTTTCTGACTTTACCCCTACACATGCCTGCTATTTCTTTGAATTCCTTTTTTGTGATTTCCCCCTTTTTCCATTTCTTATACATGTTCCGTTTCAAACTTAGCTCGGTTGAAAGTTCCTTAGTCATCCATCCTGGTTTCTTGAGACACCTCCCGTTTTTCTTTCTCACTGGAACTGTTTGAAATTGTGCCTTCAGTATCTCCCTTTTGAGAAAGTCCCATCCGTCCTGAACTCCTTTATCTTTTAGTATTTCTGACCATGGAATTGCCCTCAATACTTCTCTAAGTTTACTGAAATCCGCTCTCCTAAAGTCTAGGATGCGTGTCTGACTATGCCTGGCTTCTCCTTTCCACTGTATTACAAACTCCAGGAGAACATGGTCACTTCCACCTAATGATCCCACCACTTGCACCCCATTAACCAAGTCATCCTTGTTGGTTAGGATCAGATCTAAAATAGCTGACCCCCTTGTTGCCTCTTCCACCTTTTGGACCATGAAATTGTCTTCCAGGCAAGTGAGGAATTTGCTAGGCCTTGAGGATTTTGCTGAGTTTGACTTCCAACAAATATCAGGATAGTTGAAGTCGCCCATCACTACTACATCTCTCTTTTCTGACTGTGTGGTCATCTGTTCTAGAAAGATATCATCCAATTCCTCAGTCTGACTTGGGGGTCTGTAGTAGACTCCCACCGTAACATCCTTGTTGTTTCCCTCCCCTTTAATTTTTACCCAGATGCTCTCCACCTGGCTTCCATGATTGATGTCCTGGATCTCTTCACTGTTGTAAATATCTCTGACATATAGTGCTATTCCTCCTCCTTTCTTGTTTGGCCTATTTCTCTTAAAAAGGTTATACCCCTTTATTTCCACATTCCAATCATGAGACTCATCCCACCAGGTTTCAGTGATGCCTATTATATCATATTTGCTTTGTTGTACTAGGAGTTCGAGTTCATCTTGCTTATTTCCCATGCTCTGTGCATTAGTGTAGAGACATCGCAGACCATAGTTCCCTTTTACTTGCTGCCTGTGCAAGTTTTTTTGCCTCCCATTGTTGGGTCCTTGCACTTTTTTTCTTGTTTCCTCTATGTCAGTTTGACTATTTTCGCCATCCCTTTCGCCTTCCTTAATATTGTCTCCCTTCCCCTCGGAACTCAGTTTAAAGCCCTCCTGATCAAGTTCTTGAGACTGTTGGCAAAAACATTTCTTCCAACTGGCGTGAGATGCAACCCGTCTGTTGCAAGAAGTCCCTCCTCGTGGAACCGCAGCCCATGATCGAAGAATCCAAATCCTTCTCGGCGGCACCATCTGCGAAGCCAGTTGTTCACATCCGCTATTTTCCTCTCCCTTCCTGGACCATGCCCTTCAACTGGCAGAAGAGACGAGATGACAACCTGTACATCCATTCCTTTCAGCTTCCTACCAAGCGCCTCGTAATCCCTTTTGATGTTCTGAAGGCTGTGTCTTGCAGTATCATTAGTTCCCACGTGGACCAAAAGGAAGGGGTATTTGTCAGTAGGCTTGACCAGTCTTGTCAGCCTCTCTGTCACATCACGGATCTTTGCACCTGGAAGACAACACACCTCTCGAGACATCTTGTCAGGCCTACATATCACTGCTTCTGTACCCCTCAGCAAGGAGTCCCCCACTACGACCACACGCCTCCTCCGAGGCTTAGCAGCGACTGTTCCCTCGGGTGGGACTCTCAGGCTCCCCTGCTCTGTCCCTGAAGTCTGTCCATGCTGCTCTTCTTCATCCTCCTTGATAAGGGAAAGAGCTTCGAATCGATTCTCTAGCTGCAAGCTCCCCGAACAATTCCTTCTTGGCTTACTTCTCTTTGTGACATTCCTCCAGCTGTCTGCCTCCTGTGTATGGCAAGTGACCTCTTCCACCCTAGCATCTTCCTCTGCGTGGTACTCATCCAAGATGGTTAGTTCTATTGTGTCCAGGAAATCCTCTTGTTCCCTAATATGCTGAAGTGTAGCTACTCGTGACTCCAGCTGCTGCACTTTCTCCTCCAAGAGTGCTACCAACTTGCACTTGGTGCATGTGAAGTTCTCGACTTCTGTGGGCAAGAAGAGAAACATCCCACAAGAGTTGCAGGTGACTACAGCAGATCCCTCGTTGTCCATACTGCAAAGTCTTTAGTAATGACTATAAGTCAATCTACTGGGAATACTTCTTTAAAGGAATGTACTGGCTGCTATCTGATACTGAAAGGCAAGGTTCTATTTCAATATCTGATTCTAACCTGATGCCACTTGAGTAGAGTTCTTGAGTTAAAGAAAACTAAAACTAAAACTCACAGAAGCTCCACCCCTTCAGCAATGAGCACACGGTCTCAAGCACACGGTCTCAAAATGGCTGCCAAGCAGCTCCTCTCCTTCTCTTCTCTCTGGCCGGACTGCTCTGGAAGGCTCTGGAAGTTGGTATATAAAGCTAGTCTGCTAGCTCCGCCCCCTTGTGACTCACAGATGTGACTCACAGAAGCTCCACCCCTTCAGCAATGAGCACACGGTCTCAAGCACACGGTCTCAAAATGGCTGCCAAGCAGCTCCTCTCCTTCTCCTCTCTCTGGCCGGACTGCTCAGTTTCACAAGGGCCTGTGCCCTAACCCCTGTGGATGTCGAAAACCCACTATATTTCCTATTTCAAACTTCCTTCAGCAATGTGAAGAAAAGGCAAATGATCTATCTCCTGCTTCAGGTGTTTATCAGACGAGCTCTTAAAGAGGTACTATTCCAGTGTGACTCCTCTAGCTGCCTCCTGTTGCATGCTGGGATTGGCAGTTTTAAGGAGGGGTATTTAGAATTCTCAGGCAGAGAAGTTCAGCTCCTTAAAACTGCCAATCCCAGCATGCAACAGGAGGCTGCTAGAGGAGTCACACTGGAATAGTAGCTCTTTAAGAGCATAGTGTGATAAACATCTCAAGTCTCAGTGTCCTTCTCATTCAATAGAAAACTTAGGTTACTGCCACAATCATCTGTACTTTCATGGGTCACTTTTTTACCACTTTTGAAGATCAGTGTGCTAAAACTGGCTTACTGTACTGTCCTGCATAGCAATAGCAATAGCAAGTACATTTCTATACTGCCTATCAGTGAACAAGCACTCCCTAAGCTGATTACAATGTGTAAGCCAATTGCCCCCAACAAGGTACCAGCCTATGAAAGGATGCAAGGCTGAGTGGACCTTGGAGCCCTCTTCTCGGATAGAATTTACAATGTTGTGGCTGCAGTATAGGCATTTAACCACTGTGCCACCAGGACTCCTGAAAGATTGTTTTGCAATTTCCTCCTATTTTGTTGCTTCTTTCTTCCTTCCCTCCAATGGCTCCACTGCATTCTGGATGCTATTCCAGACCTAGGTATATTCTGTATGCAAAATCCAAATTGTGCATGCAAAATAAGCTATACAGAACTAATAACTTGTGCCCAAAATACACAAGCCAAAAAGAGTGGCTTTCAGCCACTTTGGGGTGGGACGTGCAGATGACACATACCCCTGGATCAGCTGGAAGATGCTCCAGGGCTAAGGTTGCCATAAGTCTGGACCTCCAAATCGGGACAAATGTAGGACAAATGTAGGACAAAAGTTTCAAATGGAGGGCACATTTTAAAAAATGGAGCACATGCAAGAAAAAATGATGTTTTTTAAAAAAAATGTTGCCATAAATGCATGTTTCTTAGGCATGACCAAAATGGAGGACATTTGAGCATTATTCCTAGACAGATGGCAGAAATGTACTTTCCCTTTCTGGCCGCCACCCCCCCCATTCTAAACAGCACATTTGGGCATTGAACATGGCTTTACTTAACATGGCCTCTTACATATTTCAGAGGCTTATTGCATAACCAGACTCTTTGGATTTCACACTGAACATGCTATGCATACTGAATATGTCAAGGTGGTTTAACAAGAAGTGGGTTTGCCCTCGGATTCAACTGTACTTCTCAGAAGTGTGTACTTGGTCAAGGGACTTTGGATTTTTTTCACTGCACATGAGTTTGTAAAAATCAGAGCAACTTACATTGGTCGTGACTCAGAAGCTGGCTCATTTCATCATCATCATCATCATCATCATCATCATCATCATCATAATTGCTATCCTCTTCCTCCTCCTCCTCCTCCTCTTCTTCCTCCTCGTCCTTCCTCCCTCCTTCCTCCTTCCTTCCTCCCTCCCCTTCCTTCCTTCCTTCCTTCCTCCCTCCCTCCCTCCCTCCCTCCCTCCCTCCCTCCTCCTCTGCCTCCCAGGCCCAAGCGGAGGAGGAGGTGGGTGGCTGCCTTGGCGCGCTCCCCGCCCACCCGTGCACCAAGGCAGCAGGCAGGCAGCCACCCACCTCCACCTCACACGCCTCCACGCAACCATGCTAGGTGCTTGGCTTGGCCCCGGCAGGCAGAGGCAGAGGCAGAGGAGGAGGCAGAGGTGCCTGCCTGGCTTGGCGCGCTCCCCGCCCGCCCGCGCGCCAAGGCAGCAGGCAGGCAGCCACCCACCTCCGCCTCAGCCTCCTCCTCTGCCTCCGCCTCCCGGGCCCAAGGAACTGCCCAGCGCAGTCGCGCAAGGTGGAGGAGGCGGTGGGTGGCTGCCTGCCTGCTGCCTTGGCATGTGGGCGGGGGGGAGCGTGCCAAGCCAGGCAAGCACCTCCGCCTCCTCCTCCGCCTCCACCGTGCGCGATTCTGCGCGACTGCACTGGGCGCTTGGCTTGGCCCTGGCAGGCAGAGGCAGAGGAGGAGGCGGAGGTGCCTGCCTGGCTTGACGCGCTCCCCCCGCCCGTGCGCCAAGGCAGCAGGCAGGCAGCCACCCACCGCCTCCTCCGTGCAACCACGCTAGGTGCTTGCCTTGGGCCCGGGAGGCGGAGCCAGAGGAGGAGGAGGAGGCGGTGGCTGAGGGCCCGCCGGCTGCATGAGCAGCTGCACGCGGCCAGAAGAGAAGGAGGCGGGATATAGCATCCCTATCCATGGCCATCTGAGGCAGCCTGAAGACGCTGGGGGGAAAAGTGCAGAAAAAGCACTCCTTCCTGGTGGCCTATTCGGGACCTCAGTGGCCCCCTTTAAGAGTGGGCTGTGCAGTCCCTAAGATCACCAGTTTGCTTCACCCTATAGGTAGTTTTGTTAATGGTTTCTTCATATTTAATTTATATTAAAGAATAAGGAATTCAATATACTTACCCCACCAGCATATGAATCTCTCGCAGTAGTTATTGTCTCCTTGATCTAACAATGTATTTTCTTTGTTTTGATTATTAGCTGTCATTACAAATCAAAAAGAGAAAATATCAGTAGGAAAAGAGTTAACACCTACTTACTGAACTCGATGAAAAATGCATACGTGTGTGTATATGTATAAGTGTATATATATATGTGTGTGTGTGTATGTATATCTATATCTATCTATCTATATTATATATATATGTATGTATGTATGTATGTACAGTCACACCCTCCATTTTCGTGGATTTGAAGTCCGCGTCCCTTGCACATTCACTGGCAGCAAACAGAGGGAGACAAAATGCGGTGTGCACCACCATTCAAGCCAATGGGGTTTGAATATAGGTGAATTTCCATTTTTGCAGGGAGTCCAGAATGGATCCTCATGAAAACAGAGGGGCAACTGTATATCTAAAAGTAGTTAAAAGACAGAGAACATACAGGCTGGTCTATAAACATATTTATAACACTGTCAGAATTTTTTAAAAAAAAATAGACTATAAACAAGTAAATCTATTAGACCCATAGGTGTTGTTCAGTATTTAAGAAGGTTATTTGGCAGTTGTTCTTCTAGTCAAATTGTCACTTTGCCAGGACAGGAGAGGTGCCAAGTAAAGTTTGGGCAGCAGTGGCAATTCAGAGTATGAGAAAATGGCTCCTGTTCTTTAAATTAGCTATTGGAAATATATGGCATTTAGTAACACACTTTTTACTCCATTAAGATAAGCTGGTTCCAAGTGTCAGTGATTCAAGACCCACCATATGCTCTTTGAATCCAAAGCTTCATTAATAGATATCAAAATTTTCAGGGACTGAGATGGTGAGCACCTATCAAAAAGAATGTGGCTTCCACTGCAGTTAAGGAGGTACTCATTAAATCCTTCTGCAGGGGTGACCAAATTTGGATCCCATGATTTTGAACATTTGATTTGTCCAGAATGTGTAATTAAAAAATAATATACCATTTTTAATTATGACACTGAAAATAGTGATGGCTTCTCAACTTCGGGTGGTCTTGGATGATATCAGTAACCTAGATCCAGTTCAGTCAGGTTTTCAGCCTAGAGGTTTATCACACAGAGATTTTTAGAGCTTTTGCAGGACAGTTCCGAAGTGAATGCAGGTCCAACGATGCAGATTCAGGTCATAACATCAGTGTGTTATCAGACGCGATTCCTTTCTATGGGAGTTACTTCCATGGCACTTCTGCAGTGATTCCAAAGTGACTCCTCATTTTGATGAATTTGGAAAAAAAGTGAATTCATAGAATTCGCATTCAAGCTCACTTCGATTTCACTCCAAATTGGTCTGGTGTGGAAGATCACTCCGATGTTGCCCCCCCCCGCCCCCCTGTGTCCTGCTCCTTCATCCCTCTCCTCCTCCTTCATCCCATCTCACCCTCTCTACCACCCTGCTGCCCATCCCATCATCCCCTGACTGCTCCTGCATCCCAATCCTGGCCGCAGTGACCCCCTGCGACCCATCTCATCATCCTCTGCCTGTTCCTGCATCCCAATTCTGGCCCCAGTGACCCACTGCGGCCTATCCCATCATCCTCTGTCTGCTCCTCCATCCCAATCCTGGCCCCAGTGACCCCCTGCGACCAATCCCATCATCCCCTGCCTGTTCCTGCATCCCAATCCTGGCCCCAGTGATCTCCTGTGACCCATCCCATCATCCCCTGCCTGCTTCTGCATCCCAATCCTGGCCCCAGTGACCCCCTGCGACCTATCCCATCATCCCCTGCCTGCTCCTGCATCCCCATCTTGTCCTCTCTGCCAACCTGCCACCTATCCCATCATCTCCTTCAGTATGACAGCTAAGGAGGGGGCAGGGAAGGATGACAGCATCCAGAGCCCCAATGAGCATGTGCAAGGGTGCCGATTCAAATCGTTGAACCCTCAAAGTGTATTCTGGTGTGGTAATACAATGTGCACTCACCCCGCTTTGCTTGAATCCGCATCACGTGACTTGCTTGGAATCAAACTGACTCCGCTTCCCCCTCAATTCAGAAGGGCAACGGTGTGATAAAACATCACGTTTAACATGAATTCGCATTGCTAGACAGAAGTGACTCCAGATCTGGTGTGAAAAAACATTACGTTTCGCGTTGCTAGAACAGGAGTGACTGCGGATCTGAGCTGAAAACCCCCCACATGTGATAAGGGCCCTAGTTTGTGGGAAAGAAAGTGCTTTGGATGGTGATTTACGCTGGGGAATGGTAGGGAGGAGTACCATCCTGTATTTCTCAGGATAGTTTGGTACTATCCACCATGGGAATCTCCTTGGAGGCCAGGTCAGGGTAGGAATTAGGTGCCTGATGCTATAGTGACGTGCACAAAACATAGTGTTGGGAACTTCTGTTATTCTCTATGACCTTTGAGGTGCCTCAGACATCTCTTGTGCCCTTGCCTATTAACATCCATATCAGAGATAGGCATGTGTGGTCCTCCAGATGTTATTGGTCTACAGCTCCCAGAAGCCCTATCCAGCTTAGTGAATTGTAGGGAAAGCTGGGAATTCCAGTTCAATGACATCTAGAAAGCCACATAATTCCCATCTCTGATCAACATGATGAAGCTAGGTTTGAGCTAAAGCAGAGCACTGAAAGACAATTTTTGTCCCTCAATTCACCTCCTGGCAGAACTCCACTTTGCAGCCATACTGGAAGTGGTGACATTTTGGGCCAATATATGGATGGGTTAAAAACAGGTATAAGGGATTCTAGAGACTGCAGCATTTCTGCATAATTCTTTTAAGCATTTTGATGTAGTTTGCTAACAATTAGAGTTCAGGGGCTTTAAGACTGTAAAAGTTACATGTCTGGGCCTCTTAAGGGGCTCTCTACCCTGGGTCTAATGTTTCATTGGTATATACAGTGGTACCCCGGGTTACGAAATTAATTCGTTCCGCGGTTAATTTCGTAACCCGAAAAACCTTCGTAAGCCGAATTGCCATAGGCGCTAATGGGGAAAAGCCGCGTTCCGTGCGAAAAAACCAAAAAAAGCACCGAAAATTTTTTTCGTAACCCGAATAAAAATTCGTAACCCGAAGCAATAATTCCCTATGGGATTTTTTCGTAACCCGAAAAATTCGTAACCCGGCGCATTCGTATCCCGGGGTACCACTGTAACTGATATAGAGCTTTTCCAATTAGTCCCATGGAGGTCAAAAGGGGTCTGGAAGCAGTATTGGGATGGGTGAAGGAAACAAGTGGATGCATACAAGACGCAAGTACTATGGCCAAGAAACCAGCTGAGATGGGTGGAGGGGGAGACCAAGTGACTGATGACATTAATCCTCTCCCTCTCTCTGGAAGAGAGAGAGAGAGAGAATCAAGCATGTGAGTTTTCCTGGGTTACAGTGCCATTTCTGATGGGGCAGTTGAATTGGTTACCAGGCGTAGGATAGTCAGTTCAGGATTATCCCAGGTCCTGAGGTTTCCAAGCTAAAATCTGAGATCTAGGGACAGCCTCTAGTGATGTTATAAAGCATAATGCATTAAGTACCAGATTCAATTGCTAGTTACACTATAATTTTAACACAGAGAGAGAGATAAACAAACATGTTCTTCCTGTTTGGAAATTAAAATAGAAATCTTAGGGGCAAAGCAGACAAGTGGCTTGGAGTAGCCAGGGGCCACACCAGCCACAATCAGCCCCCTATTGGCCTGGGACCATGGAGACTGGATCACCTGTTATGATATGTTGGGCCCTCTCTTACCCCTCCTCATTTGATATAAGAGTTAGTGTAAAATATGCTTTATGATCCTAGGTGGAAGCAATGAGGTATAGACTGAGACATCATAGCTAATTTAGGAACCACCAAGAGGATACTTGTGCTAGACATATCTGAAGGAAGTGAGAAAGGACTTGGCCTAAAACAATAGGATGACTCCAGATGGAGAAAACATCCCAGTCTGTCAGGTCCTGTCATCAGATGCAGGAATTTATTAATTTACACCCCTAAGTCACACCTCAGAAGATCCTACATCAATGTGTCACTCATACACATCAAAGCCCAAGCTATTTGATCAAGCAGTCTTTGGACTTTGTCCCAGGACACAAAACCTCTATTTATGCCCCAAGGTTTCCCTTGTCCTTTAGCTTGGCCTTTCACCCTGCATAAATGCTGCTGCTTGGTTTGTCCATGCTCCTCTTTGGCTCCCCACCCCCACCCCACTCTCACTGGAAGCCTTTGAGTCCTCCATTCCCCTCAGGTCCCTCAACAATAGAAGCTGCAACCAGCAGGTATAGCATATCTTCATCTAACCTCTTTCTTTCTATAGTGTGTGGGTGTGCATGCGTGTGTGTTGATTTCCCTTTTTAACTAAAGTCATCATAATGAGATTTGCCTTTGGACTCTTCGGTCCTATACACACCGGCCATTAACGTCAGCATGGAGGCAGAATAGGACCGTAGCGTCCTCACGACACTGCCCGACTCCGCCCCCCAGGGTGCACTGATGCTGTGTGCCACTCCACACGGTGCATGGCATCATAGCACTCCTCTGGTGCTGCGTCCATACAACACAGCGCCTAAGGAGCACCATATAGCCATGGCAATGTGGCTATGGCAAGCGCCCTTTTGAGGGCGCAAAAAGAGCCACTTTTTGCAGCTCCTTTTTGCTGTCTCCAGCCAGTAAAGGGGCAGCTGCATGCCGCTTCCTGACTGTATACTCTAGCCATGCCCTCAGAGCGATTCTGGAAACTCGTGGGACTGTGTGGATCAGCTTATGAAATTCCAGGCCATTCTCCTAGAGAATCCACAGGTTTCAATTCTTAGATCTGACAGGACTGACCCATCTGTTCATCTTTCACATCCAGATTGAATGACTGCAGACTTACCTCATGACTATATTTTGGCCATCAATTTCCAGACTAAATCTTGACTTGATCTTGTAGAAATACAGATACACAATTCAGATGTCATTTGGTTCATTGGTGGCTCAAATTTTGTTATTGAAGGTATCAGAAGAACTGGTTGGGCAGTCACAGACTTGCATGAAACAGTAATTGCATCTGGATCATTGCCTCATTCTTGCTCAGCTCAACATGCTGAACTAGAAGCCATGCTCCAAGCCCTCATCAATGCAAAAGGACTGATAGCAACCATTTATACTGATTCAAAATACATTTGGGCTGTGCAGCATGCTCATGCACAACTATGGCGCAAAAAAGATTACTAGACAATTTGGAGAGCCCAATTAAACATGGACAAATAATTGTAGCTCTGCCCGAAGCCATCTGGTAGCCAAAGGAGATTGCCATAGTTCATTGTAAGGGACATAAAAAAACGATTCAGAGATTTCAAGGGGAAACAGACAGGCTGATCTGGTTGCTAAAGAAGCTGCGAGGAGACTGGTAAGAGGGTCTTTAAACAGAGGCTGGATGGCCATCTGTCGGGGATGCTTTGATTTGGATTTCCTGCATGGCAGGGGGGTTGGACTGGATGACCCTTGCAGTCTCTTCCAACTCTATTATTCTATCATTCTATGATTCTATACAAATTGTTGTTCCCCTGCCAGACCAACCTCCTAGTTATCCATCTGAAGAACTTCAGAAGGCGACACAACAGGGATATATTTTTAAGGATGGGTGGAAGGTTCATCCCAAAACTCACCAAGTCTGTATCTCGAATGCTCTTCAGTCTGTTCTGATATCATGAATGCATCAGACCTTCCATTCGGGTGAGAAGTCATTGCTTCACTTGTGGAGTCGTTACTTTGATGGACGATCAATCAGGCAAAAGGTGTCCCAGAGTGTCCGAACCTGTGAAACATACCAACAAGTGAATCCAGCACATGGAAACCATCCCAAGGATATTTGAAAATATCTGTTCAGCCCATCAGTGTTCCTTGGACAATACTGGCAGATTGATTTTACCAAATTCCCCCGGTACCTAGGATACAAATACTTATTGGTCCTAGTCTGCAAATTCTCAGGATGGCCAGAGGCTTTCGCCTGTCGTACTTGCAAGTCCAGAGAAGTTACCAAGGTCCTTTTAGAACACATTCTTCCTTGGTGGGGCCTGCCCTATGCACTGGATAGTGATCAAGGTCCACATTTCACTTCTAAGATTCTGGCCAAGTTGACCTGGGCCCTTGGAATAGACTGGAAATTTCACTCTCCTTATAGATCTCAAGCCAGTGGAATGGTAGAAAGAATGAACTCTTCAATCAAACTGAGTTTGACTAAAATTATCAAAGACTAGACCAGGGGTAGGCAACCCTTTTGAGCCAGGGGCTGGGTTGCTGTCCCTCAGACAACTGGGGGGCCGAAGCCACAAAATAAATAATTAAATAATTTTTTAAAGATTAAATAAATAAATAAACCAGGACAAATGTAGGACAAAATTTTCAAATGGAGGGCACTTTTTAAATAAAAAATGGAGGACACACGAAAAAAATTGCTGATTTTTTAAAAAATGTTAAGATAAATGCATGTTTCTGAGTCTTCTATAGACAATTGCCCCACTATGCCCCTCGCGCGAGACGGCAAAGGCCCCGGCAGCAATCGGCGGCAGGACCGGGCTGGGGCTGGTCCCAAGGCCTCGCCGGGCCGCATCCAGCCCGCGGGCCACAGGTTGCCTACCCCTGGACTAGACTAAAGTGGACACAAGCCCTTCCACTGACATTGGCCACCATAAGAGTCACTCCAAGAGGAGAAATGAAATTGTCTCCCTTCAAAAGAGTTTTTGGGAGGCCATGGCCTTTGGGGACCCACAAGGAAGTCTGATGGGCAGAGACAGAGATAGGGAATAATTATTTGAAGAAATATGTTTTTTCCCTGTCTCGCAACCTCTCCATCCCATGCTTTGTTTCCCTGCAGGAATGGCCCATCAGTCTCAATGATCCAGTACATGACATCCAACCGGATGACTGGGTCATTGTGAAAGTCTGACAGAAAAAGCATCTCAAACCTGCCTGGACAAAGCCATTGGTCCTACTCACATCAGATACAACTGTGAAAGTGAAAGGGATAAAGTCTTGGCTTCACTTTTCAAGAGTAAAGAAAGTTCCTGAGCCTCAAAAGTGGACTGTTCAACCTATCAAGGACAATGTGGAAAACTCTTTAGGACTTTTATTTAAAAAGAACTGAATTTAATTATACCTGCTGTGTGGTAGAATAAAATAGAACAAGATAATCATTTGACAGCTCTTTCTTGTTATGAGAGTCCTCACGAACACAAAGAGAGGATGGGAATCAAATGAATTCCACAACATTATACATGGAATTACTCAAGCAATAAATGTCACTAGTTGTTGGTCATGTTCCCATGGCCCCTCATCCAATCAGTTGTGGCTGTAAGCACTCTTAACAAGACTGGGTGGAATCAGACCTATGTAAATGCCATTTGGGTGGGGATGTTAATAAGCTAGCTCAGGAAATATATGTTAAGGGCGCAAACCAATTCATCCTTGCACAGGAGACGGCTTGGCCAAGTGTTCCAGTACGCTTGAGATGGGTAAACACCAACCCCACAGGATATTGGGCTACTTCAGATCATCCCTCCTAACATCACCCACTTCTAACATAACCCACCCACCCATTATGTTAATGAATCAGGTTACATTGAGGAAGACATAGATACGCTACATAAAGTGGCTATCAATATTTGTAAAAGTTGTTCTCCTAAAGATCTAAACTGGCTGAATCAGCTAACACGTTAGGTGCCAAATGTTCAATGGATAAAGCAATTTTTTTAATGGTAATTATGGCGTGGTACAGACCACCCCAAAGAGGTATTTTGAGATCCACTTAGAGATCCGCTCAAAGCCATCCCTGTTTATACTGGATTGGGGCCTCACCGGCAGCCCCTGCAGCCCCAATCTGCCGTTTTTCCAGGCCAGAGAGAAGCAGCAAAATGCTGCTTCCCTTTGGCCTAGAAAAGGGGTTCCCTAGAGCCTTAGGCACCCAGTGCACCCCGTCGGGGCTGGCGCTGCAGATGAGAAAGGGGAAGCCCCTTTCTCCTCTGCATCGCTGGCATGGTCATTTGGTTGCCGCAGCAACAATGCATCGCCAAAAGGATCTCTGTTGCGGAGCTCTTTTCCGCGCCACCACCAGGCCACCATAAGCGGCCTGTGGTGGCACGGGGATGTCACGCCCGTGCTGCCCCATTTGGATGTGGCATGTGCGTGACCTCATCATGGCAGTGCCATGATGCCGCCACCAGCACATTCTAGGCTTAGGGACCGTGCAGTTGGTGCGCGGTCCCTAACCATAAAATCGCTGCAGCCACACCGCTTTTGGGCTGTCTGTCTCAGCCCTATAATACTTAGTATCTTTTTTACTTCTTGTTGTATGTTACATTGTCTGTTCAGGTGTTACTGGAATTTTACACCTCCTATGCCAAAACCCCATAAGATACACAATTTAAAAGAAACCTAAATGTTGTTTAGGGCTATGGGAAAGATATAATAAGTCTTTGTCATTTATGAAAAAATGAATTATTCTGATGTCCACTCTTGTTACAAAAAGACTATCAGAGGTCACTGCTCTAGGTTCATTAATAAATCACAAATATTCTTTGCTTATCTTATCCCTAAATGTCATACTAGGGATACAGGACTGTTCAGCACTCTCTTTGAGGGGGGAATGCACTTGGCCAAAACCACTATGAGTAGAGAGTTCTGAACCTCTCCCCCCCCCATGTCCAAACTATATAAGTGTTAGGAAGGATCGGATTAGGGGAATTTAATTTAATATTACGAGAGGCATGTCCTAACAACGCACGCAGCAGGATCATGTCCCTATGTGTATGCCAGAGGTCATCTAGTCCAACCCCAAGAAACAGAGACTCCAAAATGCCAGTGAGGTGCAATTAAAATATAAACATTTATTAAAGCCACTCAACAAAAGGGATCACACACACACACACACACGTTCAATGCTAAAGCAAGGGAGGGGAAGAGTTTGGGGTAAAGGAGAAAGGATAGAGGCACTGTTGGAATAATTACCTTAGAAGTCTTCTCCAAGGAACAGATGGGATGGATGTTGGAAGGTGAATATGGCCATGGGGAATGGAAAGCAAGCGGCGACCACGGTGGCTAGGAGCTAAGTTCCAGCGGGCTAGCTAACAAGAGGCCTGAGAGAGACAGTGGGCTTCGGCTTGCCCAAGTGATTTCAGCAGGGCTCAGTGCCCAAGAGAGCTCCGGAGCAATTGCTCAACAGAGTTGAGGTTTGGAACTGTAGCTCACAAAGCCCACTGAAGGGCAAAATCTGGGTCTTATTTATACTGCGAAACATATCCTCAAGCTATAGCTACCTGGGAACAAAGGTCTTGATTGCAATCTATTGACTAAGACTAAAGTTACACAAAAGGGGTCTGCTACTTCTTTGGGAGAAGAATACTATGTAGATGGCTGAGTACTTAATGCCATCAATAGATGAGGCAAACTTCCGGCGAAACTCGAATGGCGACTCCCAAAACTGGTTTGGAAAGGTTTGAATTCTACCTTTTTCTAAAGCCATGCCTTGCTAGGCTGCTTGGCTACGTGGTCAGTTCACTTTTGGGATAATGACGGCTGCGATGGGGTCAGTCAGGGGTCATGATTTTTGATCACTTGGCACCCAAAATTTATATAAATCCAAACTCGATAACATAAGGAAATAGAGTGGTGGCAGATTATGATAGGTGGACTGAAATGTGTTGCCAACTGCTGATTGGACAGGAAAGAACTGTGTTGAGATCAAATTGTGTATAAGCCTACACCCACTGTACATCTGGGTCTCTGCCAAAGACACCCTTGAGCACTCAAGTTCTCTGTTTTGAGGTTCCAATAAAGTTCAGTATCTTGGATCAGACCCACGTGGTCATTTCCTACTTGTACAGCTGAGGCTGCATCTTACAGAGACATAGGTCACACAGCCTCATGGAAAAACACTCTCAGCCTCAGAAGATGCCAACAACAAACTCCCTCTAACAAACCTTGCAAGAGAAAGTCTTGGTTCCTGAGATTTCTATAACACTCAGACCACTCTGCCAGCCGGGCTTCCACTTCTCTAAGCGGATCTCAAAACACATTACAAGAATAATCTACTTTGAGACTGCTTTCACTGCCCTGGCACAATGCTATGGAATTCTGGGAACTGTTGTTTTGGGAGACACTGACCCTCTTAGGCAGCTCTGGTGCCACAACAAACTACAGTTCCCAGGATTCCCCAGCACTGAGCCAGGGCAGTTAAAGTGGTCCCAAAGTGGATTATTTTCTGCAGTGTGTTTTAGACCTAAATCTTCTCTTGCAAAGGGATCTTGCAGCACCTTTGAATCCTAGAACCGTAGAGTTGGAAGAGACCCCAAGGGCCATCCAGTCTAACCCACCCTTCTGCCATGTAGGAACTCAAGCATTCCAAACAGATGGCCAACCAGCCTCTGTTTAAAGGAGACTCGTCCAAGGCACTGAGGAACAGCTCTTGAAGCTAGAATCGAAGGTGGTAGCGTGAGGTTTTCTAGACTTGAGTCTCACTCCCTCAGATGAGTGGGTTGAAGTCTGAGGAAATAGGCTCAAATCCACAAAACCAGAGGCTCCCAGCTTGTTTCTTTCAACTAGTCTCCAAACTAATTGCTGCAAGGTCCTTTTGGGGTACTGACTGGTGATTTCCCAGGCTACCGTGGATACCACCGTGAATACCAAAACCCAAGGATGCTCATTAAAGACAATGAATAGTAAAATGGTGTCCCTTATAGAATCATTGATTTGGAAGAGACCCCAAGGGCCATCCAGTCCAACCTCATTCTGCCATGCAGGAACTCTCAATCAAAGCATCCCCGACAGATGGCCATCCAGCCTCTGCTTAAAGACTTCAAAAGAAGGAGACTCTGAGGGAGTTTGTTCCTAACATTGAGAAGAAATCTCTTTTTGTTGCAAATTTTATGCATTGCATTCTCCTTTCCCTCCTTAGATAAACAGGGACTTCCCTCTATCTATCGCATCCAATCTAAACATGTGACTCCTGTCACTCACTCTCTCTCTCTCAAGATTAAACCGTCTTCTCTCAGTCTAAAATGGAGTAACAGCCTCTCTGAAGTTAACCATATTAACACCCATTAAGATAGGATTTAGTTTGTTGTTTATTTGTTTATTTATTTATTTAAGTTTTTAAACCACAAACTGTATGTGTGTTGTTGTTGTTGTTGTTGTTGTTGTTGTTATCATTATTGGAGTAAGTCTTTATTCTTTAGAAAGGCAGATAGTCTGCAGCACCACATTTTTGCTGCCCAGTTGATGAAAGCTGAACTCTAAAGAGTTTAACTCTCGTACTTGCATATTTTTGGCTTTGACTGCCCTCTCTCAAGGCTATGGAATTCTGGGAGTTGGTCTGCTCCGCTCTGGGCCCCACAACAAACTCCAACTCCCAGAATTCCATAGCCTTGAGCCAGACAAAGAGTTAAAGCGGGGCCAAACCTGGTTATTTCTCCAGTGAGGATGCAGCCCTTAATCCCTGAAGGTTAAATCCCGAAGTCTTGTACACTGTTCTGCAACTTCGACAGACCGATCGCACTGGCTGTTTCAAATTAAAGGTTGCTCTTTGTAATTTTCATTGGCGTTTTCAACATAATCTAAATAAGTCACTGATACCAAAGCAAAAAATTTTAAAATGAGAGAATTATAAAATATAAAACAAGGAAAGAAAACCCGTCTAGATAGAAATGACTAATAAAGTTAAGAAAGTGACTTCCGACTTTCTTTCTGGGGGTTATACAATATATCTCTCTGTAATCTCTACTTCTTACAATAATCCACTCGGTTAAATTCCCAAAACCCACGGCTACCAAATCGTTTTCTTTTCTTCCACCCCAAAAAATCAATCAGAGGTCTCCAGCCATTTACAAATTACTCTGTAAGGTCCTAGAATCCCTCAGCAATACTGGAAATCTATCCTTTTCGGTCAGTCCGTTTAGTTTTAAAACCCAATGATGAAGGTTGCTCCCTTTTCAATAAAAACCCGAAATCCTTCTCCACTCATATCCTGTGTCCAAACCACTTATATTAAGAGATATCCACGTTCAGTCTCTCTTTAACAAAGCAGCAGATTAAAAAAAAAAACCCTTTCTCATCCAAACCATGCCACAGTTGTAAGTATTAAGTTACTTTTCTAACAGCTCTCTGCATCCAAGCAAGAAAAATCCCAGAAGGCGGCTGCTTATAAAGGGATTAGGCTCCCACTTTGCGACAGCACAAGAACACCCCAAATCACAAAACGTATAGTTTATTGGCCAACCAAAAGGCAAAGCATACACGACGCAAGCTTTCTAAACTCACTGCGGAAACAATCCTCTACTCTGTTGAAGGAGGCAGTAGATCAATTTCTGCTTGTACCTGCTTTCCTTGTAGAATCATAGAGTTGGAAGAGACCGCAGTTCCTTTGCTGATCCAAAGTGGATCAGTTTACGATCCTTTTCTATTTTCTGCATCTATTGGCTGCATTCACAGAGCTCCGCCCCAGGCCCCACAACAAACCCCAGCTCCCAGAATTCCATAGCCTTGAGCCAGGATACTTAAAGCGGTGCCAAAGCGGGTTTTTTCTCCAGTATGGATGCAGCCTATTATCTCTCAGGTCCAAGTCCAGAACTGTTAACTCTGCATACCTCAAACAGGGGAAATGTTGAAGACTGATACGAATTTGAACATATGAACATCAGTATTTGATGTTCATATTTACATTTTGCAAATGAAAAACATTCAGGGAAGGATCTGATAGAACATTTATGAAATCATGCATAGTTTACAGCGAGTGCATAATAAAGAGAGGCTTTTCCCCCCTAAATTCCGGATCTCAGCATTCTTCAACGAATAATAAATAAATAAATAAATAAATAAAATAATTTAATTCCTTTTTAATGTACATTTTTAAATTTAAAATGTTTTAATTGTACTGTTTTTAATGAAGCCACTCTGTGTCCCAGTCCTGGGAAAAGAGCGGGATACATATAATAATAATAATAATAATAATAATAATAATAATAATATGTTTATTTATTTATTTGTATCCTGCCTCTCCCGTTTGAGGAACGAAAGTGACTGTGACTTTTGGACAACACACACACACACACTATATATATATATATATATATATATATATGACACAGAACTACAGTTCCCAGAATTCCCGTGTGTGTGTGTGTGTGTGTGTGTGTGTGTAATTTTAAAATATTATAATTAAATAATTAATATTATAATTTAAAAAAAACAAGACCGAGCTATAATAAATGCGTGGGATTTGTCGACAAGTAATGTTGCAGCTGGATTTTAAGCTTAGATATTTTCTAAGGTCTATGGGGGAATAAACCTAGAGATAGACCCTTCATACTCAAAGGCAGGAATGCCACTGAATGTCACTGGAGGAGGGCATTTGCCTTGTTTGCTGGTTCCCCAAATCGGTTGATTGGGTCGAGGGTGATCCTCTGAAGGGTGTTAAAGAGTTTTCTTGCACCTTGAGAAACAGAGAGCAAGCGCCAGAAATAAAGAGATAGATATGTGTAAACATATATGTTAAAAAACACACACACACACAAACGACACAAATGTGTGTGTTTGGAGACAGAGGGGTATTTCCATCCTCCATTTCTCATTATTGCCCAGTTTGGGATCTTCGATCTGTGAATTCTGTTTCTTACCAAAGATTTTCCTACTTTTTGGATTGCCTTCATTCTTCTTTCCCCCTTTTTCTTTCGCTGCCGCATAGTCTTGCAATTGTTTATTGGAATATCTGAAAACTCCTCTTTCAACTGTTATCTTGAAAACCCCAGTTTAAAAAAAAACCTTTTTGATATCTAAATTCTTTTAGTTATTTTTTTACATTTAAAATAGTATGGTGTATTTATCTGGACAGTTTGTTTTCTATTTTTTTTTATCGTATTTTAAAATATGTGCATAAATCTCAGCCTTTCCCTATAATCTGTTCCAGGAGATTAAAATAAATTATATTTTTCCCTCAGCCTCTCCACCCTAATTTTAGCTGCTTCCCCCCCCCTTTTTCTTATATGTTTTGTAATTTTATTTTATACAATTCATTTTTATAATTGGGATGGGGGTGGGAGAGGGAAGGTTAGGGTTTGGGCATTTTTTATATATATATATATATATATATATATATATATATATGTTTCTTTCTTGTAACACACCTTGATTCCTTCTGGAAAAGGTGGTATATAAATATGTTGTTGTTGTTGTTGTTGTATCCTTTTGGAATGGTCTGTTTTACTGTTTTATTTCTGCACAGTGCCTTCTCCATCAATGGCAGTATAACAGAGAATTAATTAATTTTTGTGGGTTATGGATGTTGGCCATGAAAGCCTTTGACTTCAAATTAATTAATTAATATTTGAAAAGTTGGGGATGTGGTGCAAAATGTGGTCCAGTTCCATCAGCACTAGCCTGGAAGAAGGAAGAGCCCTCCCTCCAATCCATCTGCTCTGGTCCAGGCATCAGAGGGAGAGAAGAACCACTGGACCTCATCCCCTTTCCCTTCACCATTCCCTTCTCCTTTTGTTTTAGATTGTAAGCCTGAGGGCAGGGAACTGTCTGATTGTAATATTGTAAGCCGCCCTGAGAGCCATTAGGGCTGAAGGGCGGGATATAAATACCTAAATAAATAAACTGGGTTATAAATTAAGATAGATGATGGGTAAATTGTAATAAAGATTTCCCATTCCTTGGCTCAGTCATATCAGAAAGGAGACTGTAGTCAGGAAATCAGAAGACTGGAAGGGTAGCTATGAAGGAACAAGGCAAGATCTTGAAGTGTAAGCTATATCATTGAATACTAAAATTAGGTGTCCACAGTATCAATTTCCAGTGAAGAAAGCTGATAGGAAGAAAATCAGCTCATTTGAAATTTGGTGCTAGAGAACAGTGCTGCAGTTGCTGTGGACTGCTAAAAGGCCAAATAAAATAAATGGACTCGAGAGCAAAACAAGCCTGAACTCTCCCTAGAAGCCAAGATGACTAAACCTCAAATACTGTCATACTTTGGCCACATGGTGAGAAAATATGACTCTCCAGAAAAGACAATAATTCTTGGTAATAATGCTTAATAATAATGGTATGGTAGGAAGCAGAAAGGGAAGACTGCAGTGGAGATGCAAACAAAAATCCACCAGTGGTACCTTTATTGGCCAAGCGAAATGCACAATATACTTGTTGCATTTCGGTTTTCTGTATTGCAGATGGATTGACTCAAGTTCTGAGTTTGCAAAACCTGAGCTGGGCTGTTGGTGACAGTGTGACTTGGAGGCCTCTCCTTCATATTGTTGCCATAAATAGAAGTCAAGTCATAAATCAAGTCAACTTGAGAACAGTTAACAGCAACAATATTATCAAGCTATTGTAGGATAGTGGTCTGGGAGGCCAGGGTTTGAATCCCTGCTCAGTCAAGGAAACCCAGTGGGCAAGTCACACTCTCTCAGCCTCAAGGGAAGGCAATGGCCAACCCTTGCCAACAAATTTCCCCAAGAAAACCTTGATAGGCTTTTCTCTTTAGCACTGTCACTGTAACTAGAAAAGACTTGAAGGCACAAACACCACACAACACAACAGGCTAACAACAATATTAAATAAAAAGTATATAGATAAATTGGAAAAAGAATGGATAAACTGGAAAAAAATCGATTAGAGAAACAGGAATTTGTGGATTTCCCCCCACTTTTTCTCTTTATAGAATAAAAGGAATTGTAAATATTTTTTTCAATAGAAGTGTGGGGGGGGGGGAGAGACAAAATAGGGAAAGAAGGGAGGGAAAGAAGGAAACTTTTGTATTTAGTGCAAAGCTTCATTTTCTGAGAGAAAATCAATGATTTCTATAGAACTGAATACTGCACTTATTTTTGTTCTATAGATAATAGAAAATTGCTTAATTTTGGATTAAAAACAAGGCTTTTAACAGGAGGATTTGAACATCACCTGAAATCAGACGGACCCAGAGTGGTGTAATAAGGAAGTTAACAGGAACTGGAAGAAGTCAAGAAGAAAAGAAGAAACATAAAGAAGACCAAAGGAAACAAAATAAAACGCTATATTTATTGTATATGCTCCTTAGTGTGACCATTTCTAACTATTGTCTTTTCGGTCAAGTTATATGAAAGAATAAAAAATCCAATTAAAATGAAATGAAATAACTAGAGGGGAGGCTCTCTGCTGCAGATGTTTGGAACCTATAGATTTTAAGCCCTTAGACGGAAGCAGTTTATCAATCTATATAAATAAAAATATAAATGTTTGTTTGTTCAAAATCTTAAATCTCCAAACGTTCTTCACCGATTGATTTGAAATTTTGACACAACGTTCCATTTGAATACACACATGTTTTTATGTACATATACCTACTATTATATAGATGTCACACCTGTGACAGGTAAAAATATGTTTTAAAAAACAGTGCCATCTGTTGAATGTAACAGCAACACATGTTATACTAAATATTTGATTGGCGTTTGCAATCGCCATCAACAAAGCTCAGGGCCAATCTTTAGAATTGGGTGGTTTAGACCTAGACACAGATTGTTTCTCACATGTACAGTTATATGTTGTGTGTTGTAGAATCGGCAAACCAGACAATCTCTATATCTACACAGACATGGAACAACAAAAATATTGTATACCCACAAGCATTGTGAAATTACATATTTCAGAAATGTGCACTTTCTCTCTTCTTTCTTTTCCATTTAACCAGACTGAACCACAGCAACATCGTGGCCAGTACAGCTAGTATATATATAGAGAGAGATTTCAGCACAGAGCCACTGAGATGTAATGTAAAAAGGAGGAAGAAAAGGAGAGGGAGTGGATGTGGGAGAAGAAATGTGGCAGCACCTTTAAGACTAACCAGTTTTTAATTTTGGCCTGAATATCCATGGATATATAAACCCCTCTTAATGTTGGATTAGGATTCTGGGAGGCCAGGTCTGAGCCATGGAAATCCCCTGAGTGACCTTGGGCAAGGCACACTCTCTAAGCCTCAGAGGAAGGGAAAGGTAAACCTTGTTTGAAGGGTAGAAGGTTCTGGCAGCTGGAGTGGCTGGTGGGGTTGCTCAAGGTCACACTTGTGCATCTCAAGAATATAGGGCCTAAAAAGACATATTTGTAAAAGTAGCTAGCCATTAAATGGTTAATGTTTTCTCTTCTATTTACTCACTTGTCCAGTATGCATTTATTTTAGAACATTTGGTTAATGTAGTGCAGTTGCAGCCGATTTTGGTGAGATTATTGGAATCTGTTCAAATAAAATTGCATTCGTTCCCTTTGCATGTTTATTAGCAGATGGTAGCAGTAGCTTTGTAAAGGTCAGCTGTAAAGTTAATCATAAATTATTTTTACAGTCAAATATTGCATGAGGTACTACTATGTAGTTTGACATTGGGTACTTAAGACAGCTCTTAACAGGTGTTCAGAAATTGCCCACACAAGATTGAGGCAATTCTGAGTTAGTAAGCACAGTCAAATAGCCTAAGCTCTATCTTGTGTTCTAACTGCAGCCTGGGTACTTGACAACTGCAAAACAAGATTCTTTAATATTTACTATGTGAAACTGCAATTAAAATCTGTAATCTGAGTGCATATATAGACTATCTATATAAACCTTGTTTGAAGAAATCTTGCCAAGAAAACTCCATGACAGGGTCTTCATGAACCAGACTTAAAACACAGTAACAACAGCAGGGTTTCTGCCATAATGCAAAGGAGACAGTTCCTCTGTGTGTGGATGTTATTGGAAAAGAAATTCCTCTTTGTATTTGTTACATTTGAACAGATATTTTCTCTCAATCAGACAAAAAGAAAGATGTGTCTCTATCCTTGTGAAGTCGGTCTAGAACAAAGTGCAGGGCACCATCGGTGTGTTTTAAAGATTCAGGAAACTGGGAAGGAATATAAGGAACTCTAAGGAAGAACATACTAATACCCCAGAGGACAGGATCAAGATTCAAAATGACCTGAATAGACTAGAAAGCTGGGCCAAAGCTAACAAAATGAAATTCAACACAGAGAAATGTAAGGTATTGCACTTAGGGCGGAAAAATAAAATGCACAGATATAGGATGGGTGACACCTGGCTGAATGAAACTACGTGTGAAAGGGATCTAGGAGTCCAAGTAGACCACAAGTTGAACATGAGTGAACAGTGTGATGCGGCAGCTAAAAAGGCCAATGCTATTTTAGGCTGCATCAATAGAAGTATAGTGTCTAGATCAAGAGAAGTAATAGTGCCTCTGTATTCTGCTTTGGTCAGGCCCCACCTAGAATATTGTGTCCAGTTCTGGGCGCCACAATTCAGAAAGGACATTGAGAAATTGGAGCGTGTCCAAAGGAGGGCGACAAAAATGGTGAAAGGTCTGGAAACCTTGCCCTATGAGGAACGACTTAGGGAGCTGGGGATGTTTAGCCTGGAGAAAAGAAGGGTGAGAGGTGATATGCTAGCCCTGTTTAAATATTTGAAAGGATGTCATATTGAAGAGGGAGCAAGCTTGTTTTCTGTTGCTCCAGAGAACAGGACCCGGAACAATGGATGCAAGCTGCAGGAAAAGAAATTCCACCTGAACATTAGGAGGAACTTCCTGACAGTAAGGGCTGTTTGACAGTGGAATGCACTCCCTCGGAGGGTGATAGAGTCTCCTTCCTTGGAGGTCTTTAAACAGAGGCTGGATGGCCATCTGTCAGGGATGCTTTGATTTGGATTTCCTGCATGGCAGGGGGTTGGACTGGATGGCCCTAGTGGTCTCTTCCAACTCTACGATTCTATGATTCTATGATTCTATGTAAAGAACAGGAGGAAAGAATGAAACATGATTTCACTGAACAAACTGGGATGTGGTAACTATCAGCATTCAAATATATGCCAACAAGAGCTCTTTAAGAGGAAGTAGGTGCACCCCATGGAAAGATAAAAGAGTATCGAAATCTAATTATAAAATGATTTGTTTTATTTTATTTTTATTTTTAGTATAATTTTATTTATTAAAAACAACAACAATACAAAGACACACATAAGACATCATCATATATAATATAAGCCAAAGACAACAACAAATAAAAAACTTCCTGAGAGAATCATACAGACTACAGTGCTCCATTTGGTATTCATTAATATATTAATAATTTTCTAATTAAACTGCTTGCCATTTTGTCCCATTTGACAAAGGTACTTTTCTTGCTTCTTTCTACTGTTAAGGTACCAAAACAGGAGAAACAAACAAACTAGGTCCATGATCCAAGATGGCCTTTATTTGCATGCAAAAGAACACAGGGGAATCATTCACCAAGCTGTGCCCCCCGACCAAAACAGGGAGCAAAGCTTTTATAGCATTTTGACATTCCAACAAACAGAAGGTAACTTTCGTTTCTATAACCAGACTTTCCTTATCAGTCTACTATGAGGCTTCTTTGTTCTCCTGGGGAGCCAAGGACCTTGGGCATCTCTGACTCCCTTTTGCATCCCATCCTCCCCTGTGAAGGCCTCCTTCCAAACTATGCATATATTTTTAGATGAACATATTAACTTTTATACACTACCAAGCATTGATACTGTAAAGGTACCAATCAGGAGAAACAAACAAACTAAGTCCATGATCC
>CM028773.1:3488169-3508052 GCA_016801065.1 Sceloporus tristichus
CAAAGGAAGAGCAGCAAGAGAGAGGGGGGGTTTATCAAACCCTAACAATACCAAAGCTTGCTAATCATTATTCTTATTATGTGCTGAGGCTGAGAGAAGGAAAATGGGGAGAGGAGAGAAAGGAAGAGAGGGGGGTGAACTCAGCCAAAGGAAGAGCTGAGAGAGAGAGAGAGAGGGTTTATCAAACCCTCACACTACAATGATATTTTGTTTTTTAAAATAATAAAAAGAAAACACCAACATTTATGTTTATAGGAAATCCAAAGGATCTCTTACCTGGAAAACCACTGACAAATAGATTCAGTTTGTGTGACCAAAGAAGTGCTTCAACGAAATATTGTCATGACATAATGTATTTGCTATGTACTTGCTATAATTAACTGAAAGAAAGCATCAGTTCCTGGTCTGGCTTGTTTTGCTGATCTATGGCATTCCTAAAGTGTTCCTATCGTGGGGTTTATCATGGCAAGTTTCTTCAGATGGGATTAGCCCTTGCCATCCTCTGAGGCTGAGAGACCATGACTTACCCAAAGTCATCCAATGGGGGTTTTGCACTGCCGAGCTGGGATTCAAACCCTGGTCTCCAGAGTCCTAGTCCAATGCTCAAACCACTACACCACACTGTCTGTCAAGCATGGCACACCTTTAACCATGTACTGACTGGGAAGTAAGTCCCGTCGTGAATTAATTCTCAAAGAAAATATGAACAGGAGGAGATTGTAATATAGAATATAACATATAGACAAAAAAATTAAAATCATCTATACATACATACCTGTAAATCAAAACAATAATATGTTGTTTCTTCAAATAAATCATTCTGTAGATTCTGTAGATTAACCTGCAAAAATAATTCCATAAATCCAAGAATATCTGCTGAGAACTGATCTCTAACTGTCCATCAGGTGTGTGCTATTTATTAACTTTCAAGCTGGTTTTTTGGGCTCTGGGTCCATCTGCCAATGATGGCTGTGATCCAGGGAGAAGCAAGGTATGGAAACTCCAGACTTCCTTATAGTCCCAGATGAACAGTTGAGGAAGATGGATTGGGCTCCTTCCATTCTGTTCATTAGGAGATTATCCTTGAAGAAAGCATTAAATGCTATCAAATGCAATGAACAGCTTCCTTGAGGATGTCCCAGCATGGCTTAGCAACCTGGACAAAAGAGATAAAAGAAATATGGTCAGAAAACAGGGGAGAAAAGAGAAAACTGTGATTGATTTCCTGTAACTTGCAACTCACTAGGAGTTTTCAGTGACAGCTAAATGTTAATTAATTTGTTTTCTTTATATACCACTATTACAAAGATCATATTTGCCCCCAACAGTCTGGGTACTCATTTTAGCGACCTCGGAAGGATGCAAGCCTGAGTCGAGCTTGGGCCCTTTTGCTGGTCTTGAACTCGCAACCTTGTGGTTTTGAGTGAATGGCTGCAGTACAGACATTTAACCACTGCGCCACCAGGGCTTCTGTTTCATTTGGGCAGTGAATACACCCCAGGATTTAATCCAAACCTATCAACACTTTAATTCATAGTAAAACACAGAATAGATTCACCAGTTGATTATCAACTTTAAAAACAAGCAAACAAACCAGCCTAGCCTTATGACCTAGAAGCGAGTATTTCCTTATTTAGTGTCTACATTAGCTCAGAGCCTTGAAAAGTTACTTTTGGGGGTCTAATCTGCACTGCAGAAATGATGCAGTGTGACGCTGTTTTAACTTCAATGCTATGGAATTCTGGCATTCAAAGTTTTCTGAGATATTTGGCCTTCTCTGTCAGAGAGCTCTAGTGCCACAACAAACCACAAATCCCAGGATTCCATAGCACAGAGCCATGCCAGTAAAATATGGACAAAATCTAGAACTCCAGTCATTATAGTTAATGGTGAGCTGCTGAGATAGAAATGGCCTTCAGCTGTGTATTATTATTATTATTATTATTATTATTATTATTATTATTAAGTCTTAGTCATCTGCTGAGCCTTTATAAGACTAGCTTTCTTTTGTGACTCTCTCTCTCTCTCTCTTATCCTTTTTCTTTTTGCATTACATTTTATCTTTCCCTGATTCAATGTAGTTGACATTGTTTGATATATTTGCTATTTTGTATTATTTTGCTTGCCATTGGCTCGCCTTCACGTTGTATCTTTTGTCTGTATTAGTTTTGGATACTTTTGTTATATACATTGTTTCTTGCTTATGTTACTTTTTTGCCTTTTTTTTTACTTTTCAGTCTTATTGTTTCAACATCAAAGTGGTGACAAACTGCTTTATTTCTGCAGTGCAGATGCAGCCTTGAACTAAAACTTGCATCCTCCATTCAGCATGATTAGTGGCAGGGTTAGTGGCTGCACTGCATGGAGGATACTGGGAGTTGCAATAATAAAATAAACTTTTCTAAGGTCTTGTCTAATACTGATCAAAACTTTCCATGCTCTGAGCTTGAAAAAAAAAATCCACCATAGAGTCAAGTATCACAGCCTGCTCTTTCACAAGCCTCTGAAAATGCAGCTATCTGGTGGTATTCTCTTTCCATGGATTCAGTTATACCCACTGTAATATAAAGCTCTTAAATTAGTCATAACTAAAGTAAGCCATGTTCGCAATTTTAAATTAATTTCATTGGGATGTGGTGCCCATTTCGTTGTAACTGAGCAAAGGTCAAGTGGCCGCATCCCATATTTAACACTTGCAAACAACACAATAAAAATCTCAGCTCTGTGTTTCCTTTCCATTTATTTTTTGTAAGATCTGGTACCCCTGTATTAATAGGAACAATCTTGCTATTAATAGGGTGCTGCTGTTTGGTTGCACATATGGGGTATGTGCTGAGGTAGAACAGTATTTTAATTTTAGCAATGGATATTACAGTTGCAGACTGTATTCCCACAAATTCTTCTTCAACTGTAATGATTTTCATGGAACAGAATGACAGAGGTGGGTGATGGTGAACCTTTTAGAGCGAGTGCTCAAACTGCAGCCCAAAACCCACTTATATATTGTGAAGTGCCAAGTCCCCCTGACTTTCCAGTAACAAACTCTGGCAAACTCTGGGCTGTGGTGATGGCACGCACACATGCCCACAGAAAAGGCTCTTAGTTCCACCTCTGGCACGCGTGCCATAGATTCGCCATCACGCCATCGCCCTGCCCTGTAATCTCAAATGCAGTCTGAGAAGAGTGTTTTCCCATCAACAGGAGTGGGAAAATTAATTGTAATTCATTTTTAGTAGCATTGCAGCCCTCAGCCTCAGGGGAAGGGGAAAGTAAACCTCCTCTGAAGAAATCCTGCCAAGAAAACTCTGAGATAGGGTCACCTAAAGTCGGAAATGACTTGAAGGCACACAACAACAACAACAACAACAACAACAGCAATGATGATGACTCAATTATGGTTTTGGCATGGCCTGATACATAGCAATAGCTGAAAACTGGAGCCCTTAGTATGGTCAATGTGGCAGTAGTGGAGTAGTCTAATGAGTCACCGCCACTTGTTGCATCTGCATTGGGATTTTGACACTAATGGGTAAGTTTTGATTGGCCTGCAAGTGTGTGTGTGTGTGTGTGTGTGTGTGTGTGAATGCACACGTGCTGCAAGGACTGGTGTCAACTGTGTTATTTGGAGCAGTACCAATTTGAGCCAAGATGAGATTTTTGCTTTGTGTGTGTGTGTGTGTGTGTGTGTGTGTAAAGAATTGGAGAAATCTAGACTGACCTTTAGCTGTCTCCTTGTGACTGGTAGAGACACTCTTTTGGGCACTGGGCTGGCTAACCTGAGACTGGCATGCATCTTGAAAGAGATGTGGTATACCAGACTGGCACTGTGCTGCCGCCACCGCCACCCCTATGCTTCCTACTTCACATCCCACCACTTTTTTATTTTTTACATTTATGTACCACTTCATACCACACTAAGCACTCTCTAAGTAGTTTACAACTGTAAGCTAATTGCCCCCAACAAGCTGGGTACTCATTTGAGCGACCAAAGGAAAGGTGCAAGGCTGAGTGAACCCTGAGTCCCTGGCTGGGACTGAATTCACAACCTTGTGGTTTGTGAGTGGGCATCTGTAGTACTGGCATTTAACCACTGTGCCACCAGGGCTCCTCTTCTTGTCCAGTTGGCATGGGAGGGGGCAAGGGGTCTGTTTCTGCAGCAGATGCCACCAGGCTCCTGTCCCACTGGCTTCCTTCCGAAAAAGACCAGTTGGTTGTCAGCTAAGTAGGGCTGGCAGAGAGGAAGATGGAGGCAAGCTGAGGCTTCCATTGGAGCAGCTGTGCTTGCTTGGGGCAATTCTCCTGGCACCCCTGGCAGTTCTGTCCAAGGGGAAATTTTGTCTGGCAGTGGGTCTCCATGATGCCCAACCTGGACATAGAGAGCCAGTATAGCGTAGTGTTTGAATACTGGGTCCCTGAAACCCACAGGGTGACCTCGGGCAAGTCACCCTTTCTCAGCCTCAAGGGGAGGCCAAGGCAAAACCCTCTCTGAAGAAATCTTATATATACAGTAGGACTTTGTGAGTTGCTGTGGTTTGGTCCCAGGACCCCCCGTGGATAACAAAAGCCATGGATACTCAAGTCCCATTAAATATAATGGCATAGCAAAATTGTGTCCCTTATATAAAATGGAAAATCAAGGTTTGATATTTGAAATTTATACTTTTTTTGAACATTTTCAAACTGTGGGTGCTTGAATCCGTGTATAAAAAAGGGCAGACTGTATTTTTTTAAGCAATTAATATGGGTTTATATGTATTGAGGTTTAGATTTGTACATAAATATAAACCTCAGTACACACACACACACAATAATGACTTGAAGGCACACAATAGTAAGAACACCAACACCGACATCTGGTGCGCTTGGAAAACTATGTGTATTAATGCTCCTCCTTCAGATGCCATCCCCACCCTCTTTCTTTCTTTCTTTCTTTCTTTCTTCCCCTTTGGGATGGGATCCAGTGGATCACCTGATGGCTTCTTAGGGCTGGGCGAGAGCCTGAGAGAGCCTGAGAGCCATGGAGACGAAGCGGCTCTACCTGCTTGTGGCGATCCTCCTCTTGCCGCCTGGCAATCCCGTCCCGCGACCATGCCGAGGTAAAGATCCATGCGGAATGCGAGAGAAGCAACCAACGGAGGGGGAAGGAGGGATGGCGGTGGGGAAAGTGGGGTGGACTGTGTCCCTCGCCTTGTCCCGCTTCAGCTTTGTGTGAATCACTGATCACACTTTTTGAGCCCTTTTGCTCAAGTTATATAAGTGGCTATAAATGTGTGTGTGTGTGTGTGTGTGTGTGTGTGTGTGTGTGTGTGTGTGTGTGTGTTGCTATAAATCTATCTATCTATCTATCTATCTATCTATTGAATTGATTGATTATCAGTTAAGTTATATATATTTTGCGCTGGGAAGGATGCCTTAAAACTTATATATATGTGTGTGTGTGTTGATATAAATCAATATGTGTGTGTATGTTGATATAAATCTATATCTATATATAAAGATTGGTTGCCAGTTAAATAGAAAGGCTTATATTTATTGAGGTTTATAGTTATTAATAAATAAAAACCTCAACAATATTTTTGGCTGGGAAGGATGCCTTAAAACTTACTTTATATATATATATAATTTTATGTTTTAAGGCATCCTTCCCAGCAGAAACTACTGTTGAGGTTTTTATTTTATTTTGCTTCCACTTCAATATCAAATCAATATGTGTGTGTGTGTGTGTGTGTATGTTGAGATAGATAGATAGATAGATAGATAGATAGATAGATAGATAGATAGATTGCCAGTTAAATTATATATATATTCCACTGGGAAGGATGGCGTAAAACATAAAACTATCTATCTATCTATCTAGTTTCATTATCCTTGTTAACTCCATTTTACCTTACAAAAAGTTTTTTAAAAAATCCTATTCTTTCCCATCTGAATAAGTCCCTTCTATTGATCTTGCTAGTTTGTCCATGTCAATGGCTTCACACATTTTAATCATCCAGTCTTCAATAGCTGGCATTTCTGGAGATTTCCATCTTTGTGCTATGAGGATCCTTGCCACTGAGACCACACTGTATATAAAATTATTTTCCAGTATTTATTTCCATCTTGTACTTTAATTTTGTTGATGATATTTAACAAGTTTGATTAACAAAACTTAAAACTTTTTAAAAAGTCAAACTTTTCCCATAAATTGAGAATTATTATGGGGTTTTTTTAAAACCATAAAACCAGTTCACTAAAACATGGATTAATCCTCAGATACTTCTTAACAATACCTGTTTAATCTTAAACTGTAATACTTCCAGAAACTCACATGGATAACTACTCAGAATAAAGCTCATTGACTTTAATGGGACTGATTTGCTATAAACACTCATAGGACTGCAGCACTGCAAAACTGGCCTTTTATTCTTAATCAATTTTTATTGAGTTTTTACAATAAAACACATGCAATCTATACAATAAATGACAAAACCAACAGCAGCCATTAACTACAAGGGCCAAGGGTATGTATCTGATGAATAGTTATTCTGATGCAGAATAATAGTAATAATAATAATAATAATAATAATAATAATAATAGTTCCCAGCAAGAGCCAGAATGTCCGGCTGGTCAAGATATAAAGTGTCTGTCCAACATTCAGGGCAATAGGGCCATAGAAAGGTGCCTTTGTACAAATGAGTCATATTCAGGGTCCATCTCCCCCAGTTTTGCCAACTCTAATTGCTAGTTGTTCTCCATGCCCCCATTAGCCCTATTCATGGAACTGAACAAAGCTACAATGTACATGTTCTTTAGTCACTGTAGCACTGAAGTGGGGAATTACATGGTTTTAATCCCCACACACACACACACATTTCTCTGCTTTTCTAACCTGTAACTAGTGTAGCCACAATTTAGTATGAAAACATGTTCTTTAGTGCTAAGTGGTCGTATAAATTGTGCATTGACAAACAATGGTATTCCAAACTACAATAATTACACTCTACATTTCTAAGAAAATCTAACAATGAATCTGTAAAATCAGAATGCACTTGTTTAAAGCAGTTGTCCCAAAAAGACAAACATTTGAGCCTTAAAACAGCCCCATCAAAACCTAACCTTATTTCAAAAAGTGAAGCACATTGAATGATTAAAAATATCAAAAACATTGATGATCCTAGTAAAGAACAATCAATTGCATCTTCTTGTTGTGAAAGCAGCCTAAATTGCTTCCTTTAAAGCAACTACATTTATGTCTGTCAGAAGTACAACATGCAAATTCAATATTTTGCAGAAATGATCACTGCTGCTTTACAGACAACAGCTGGTTCAAGTACTGTACACTGATATAGTGCATGATGTCTCAGAGTGGAATAAACTTTCT
Source organism: Sceloporus tristichus (assembly GCA_016801065.1). NCBI lineage: Eukaryota > Metazoa > Chordata > Lepidosauria > Squamata > Phrynosomatidae > Sceloporus > Sceloporus tristichus. The sequence continues at coordinate 3,495,534 of CM028773.1, forward strand.
AATATTGATCTTCATATAACTGTATAGTTGGAAGAGACCACAAGGGCCATTCAGTCCAACCCCCTGCCATGCAGGAACTCACAATCAGAGCATCCCCGACAGATGGCCATCCAGCCTCTGTTTGAAGGCTTCCAAAGAAGGAGACTCCACCAGACTCCAAGGAAGTGGGTTCCACTGTCAAACAGCCCTTTCTGTCAGGATGTTTCTCCTAATGTTTAGGTGCAACCTCTGTTCCTGTAGCTGGCATCCAATGTTCCCTGTTCTAGTCTCTGGAAAGCAAATACTTAAACAGGGCTATCACATCACCTCTTAACTTTCTCTTCTCCAGGTTAAAAATATCCAGCTCCCTAAGTCTTTCCTCATAAGGTATGGCTTCTAGACCCTTCCAAAAATAAAGTTTAGAAACGAAGAAAGGTTAAAGCTCTCCTAAAAGGGTGCAAAGAAATACCCATTGGATAATTTTTAAAAGCTTCTGTGGCTATCTAGAACCCAAAATGACTTATCCTGAAAAACAGCCACCTAAAAGGGCTTACCAAAGCAATATCCATTTAAGTGAAATATACAAATGGAATCAAAATGAATACCCTAAGGTTTTTTTAAAAAAAACTAAACTTAAGGAATGAAATAGAATAACAATAACATACATGAAAATAGAGATGTGTCAATAAGCATGAATGTATTTGGACCTCAAAAGGTATTCTTCAGTAGGAAAACACAAAAACAAAGCCTCCCCACCAATCTTATAAAAAGCATATATAAGAAAATTTAAATTTCCCAGCAGAGAGGGTCCTGACCTCCTGTAACCTGGGTTATGCACCTCCCACTTGCTCCTGTAGGCAGGGACAAAGAAGACCGGCCCCCTATATGAGGAGGAGCAACCCCCTCTGGGCCTCAGTCTTGTCCTGCCTACGCTCCTAGCAGGTCACACTCCTTCAGCCAGCGAAGTCGTCTCTCTTTTTCCGTCGAAGCGGTCAGTTGTTTTTGTTCTCCTTGGCCTCCCTGCTCCCTCTTCCCTGCCTTCTCCCCCTCTTGGTGGTGGGCTATGGCAGAGGACCCTAGACTCACGGGTGAAGGGCCTCCCCAGGGAAGGGCTTCCCCATTACAGGGTCTGCCGCTCTCTTTGGGGGAGCAGGCGTCAGAGGTAGAGCCTGGGGCCCAGCCGGTCGAGACCCCGGTCCCAGGGGGCTCTGAACAGGCCCCCTCCTTCCGCCCGGGCCGCTCCGGTCCCCAAGGCTTGGAAGAGGCCCCGGCAAGTCCCAGCCTCCACGAGGCGAGCGCGGTCCGGGAGCTGGGCGAGTTTGTGAGGGCCATTTTCGCCCGAGAGGCGGCGAGCCTGTTGGGGGGGGGAGGCATCCCCCCTGGGTTTCTGGCGAGGGACCTTCCTGGCCCCGCGCCCCTGCTGCCCCTTGGCAGGGCTACCGCAGCCTTCCCCTCCACTGAGTCCCTGCAGGCCAGGGACCAGAACGGAGCCTCTCCAGCTGCGGACTCTAACCGCTTGCGGCTAGTCCCAGGGGCCGGCCCTTCCCTTGCCCCTCGCCTTCTCCCGCCCGCCGATCTCGCGGGCCTCCAGGCATGGTCCGCTGCGCACGAGGCCAGCGGGCAGCCTCCCTCTCAGCGGGCAGGGGTCCTCGGGGCCCCACAGGCCGCCCGCCAGCTTGAATTTGCCGCGGAGGCAGATCCTCCCTCCCCCGCCCCGGCGTTCCTTGGGGATGCGCGTGCGCCGGCAGAGGGCGGGCGCCATCTTGGACGGCGCGATGGGGGCCGCCATGTTGGGTGGCCCGATGGGCGCCGCCATCTTGGCCTCTCCGAGGCCGGCGGCCATCTTGGGGAGGTCCGCGGGGGCCGCCATCTTAGTGGCGACCCCGGAAGTCGCCATCTTGAGGGCGGCAGAACTACTCCCGCCTCTGCCTCCCCTCGCCGCAGCCGCGAGACAGCGGAGCGGCTCCTCGCGCATCAGGGGGGCGCAGAGCTAGCCTCTCACAAGCGCCCCAGAGAGGATGAGGTGGTCTCCCTCTCGGACTCGGAGGCCGAGGCGGCCACAGGGCGCCCACCCAGGAGACGCCGTGTCGAGCGGCGCCACCCTCAGGCCCTTTATGACCTGGAAGGTGAGGCAGAAGATGAGGCCGAGGTTAGCCCTGACCTTGAGGAGGGCGAGCTCTCAGGGGACAACGAGGCTTGCATGGCAGAGCCCTCTGTGGCCTCGGCGCGCCTCTTCAAGTCTGAGGATTTCCCCAGGCTTCTAAATAAGACCCTCAAGACTCTGGCCATAGCCCCTTCAGCTGAGGCTAAGCCACCCCAAGAGTCTGATTTGCCCAGGGTGGGCGAGGGGCTGTTCCCTATACCCACCCCTACCTTGGCCGAGATTCCGTGCCCCACTAATCTCATGGAGATCATTAGGTCAGAATGGATCAAGCCTGCCACATCAGGTCCCCTGCCTAGCTTCATAAAAAGACTATACAGCTTCCCGCCGGCTGTAATGGAGAGGCTGCAGGTCCCGGTCGTTGATGCCCCCGTGTCTGCCCTTGTGTCCTCCGCCGTCTTCTGCAAGGATGGGGAGGACACCTTAAAGATCCCAGAAGACAAAAAAGCTGAGACAGTCCTCAAAAAGGCCCATGAGGCCATGTCTGTGGCTATTAGGGCGTCAGCAGCAGCATCCATAGTGGCTAGAGCCGCCCTCACATGGGCGAGAGAGCTCCTCCAGGAGGTGCCCTCCCACAAGCCCCACCTGCGACAGGGCCTCAATAAGATTGTCCTGGCTTCGGCCTACACTGCAGACGCGACCCTGGACTCGGTCCAATACTGCGCCAAGGCCCAGGCGGCCGCGGTCACTGTGCGCCGCCAGCTGTGGCTCAAAAACTGGAATGTTGATGCTAGGTCAAAACACAATCTGGCCTTCACTCCCTTCCTTGGGGCTAAATTATTTGGTGAGTCTCTTGACCAGGTTCTGGTAGAGGACAAAGATAAGAAAAAAGCCTTACCGGGGGGACGTAAGGGTGACACCAGAGCCAGGCCTAGGGCTAGGAAACAGTTTTTTCGTTCCTCCAGACCTTTCCCCTCCTCCTCCCCCTCCACCTCCTCCCAGGCCAGAGACTCCAGACCGTTCGGTCAGCGCTGGGGCGACAACAAACAGCAGTCCAGACAGTCCCGGACATCCTTCCACCAGAGAGGCCAGTCCGGAAACAACAGGGGGCCCCGCAAGCATCAACAACAACCACAATGACGGGACGCCTCCAGTGGGAGGCCGGCTGAAACACTTTGTCTCGATTTGGCAGCGGTCCACACAAGATCAGTGGATTCTCAACACCTTAAGGTCGGGTTACCGGATAGAATTTTTCCGTCAACCCCGAGAGAGGTTCATCCCATCTCCAAGATCGAGGGACTCAGCCAAACACAGCCTCCTGCTGGATGCCATCAGGGACTTGCTCCATTTGGGGGCCATAGAAGAGGTCCCGGCCTCACAATGTTTCACAGGCTGCTACTCCACTTTCTTCTTAGTCCCAAAGAAGAATGGAAAGTGGAGGACTATCCTAAACTTAAAAGGCGTCAATTCTCACATAGTCTCCAGAAGGTTTTGAATGGAGACCCTCAAGTCGATGCTAGAGGCCATCCAGCCGGGAGACTTTCTTTCATCGCTGGACTTGCGCGACGCTTATTTTCATATCCCTATTCACCCGGACCACCGGCGTTACTTGAGGTTCGCCTACGACGACCATCACTACCAATACAGGGCGCTGCCCTTCGGCCTGGCGTCGGCGCCAAGAGTGTTCACCAAGGTCCTGGTGGCCTTAGTGTCTCACTGGAGATCGCAGGGGCTACACGTCTACCCCTATCTGGACGACCTTCTGATACGATCACCGTCGCTCCAGCAGGGCCAGTCGGATGTCTGCCAGATCCTCCGCTCCCTGGAGGAGCACGGTTTCCTAGTCAACCTCGCCAAGAGCTCCATCACTCCATCACGCCAGATCCAACACTTGGGGACATTTATCGACACCCAGAAGGGCATCATCTCCCTCACTCCAGAGAGGACTCGGGCCATATTCAAGACGGTCGACCAAGCCCTGTCCCTTCCCAGAGTCAGGATCTCTCTGCTGGCGCACCTTCAGGGGCTCATGATAGCTGCAAAAGACTGTGTACCATGGGCCAGGTTCCACTCAAGACCCCTTCAGTGGTTGCTCCTGCCTCACCAGGAGGCTATAGCAAGGAGGTCCAACCTCAGGATCTTGATGACTCCGCAGGTTCGCGACTCCCTCCGGTGGTGGAGATCCCCGGCGGTCCTCGAGGGGAGGCTGATCTGGAGTCCCGGGAAGGTCCAGATTACAACCGACGCAAGCCTGAGGGGCTGGGGAGCCCACTGCGGACACCAGATGGTCCAGGGGAAGTGGTCCCCCGAGGAACAGATAATGTCCATCAACAGACTAGAGCTAAGAGCGGTAAGATTAGCCCTACAGGCCTTCCACCAGACTGTCTCAAACAGGTCGGTCCTGGTCAGGACGGACAATGTAACAACCAAGGCCCATATCAACCGCGAGGGCGGCACAAGGTCAAGGGACCTAATGACCGAGTCGCGGCTTCTCTTCCGCTGGGTGGAGACAAACCTGATCGCCATCGAGGCAGAACACCTTCGGGGAGAGCTCAACACAGTCGCGGATTGGCTGAGCCGGACAGACGTCGACCAGGGCGAGTGGGGGTTACACCCCGAAGTGTTCCTCCAGATAGCGCATCAGCTGGGCCATCCGCGGATAGACATGTTCGCCTCTCCAATAAACGCCAAACTGCCCAGGTTTGTTTCAAGGTTCCAGTCCGAGGGGGCCGAGGCCGTCGACGCCCTCAACCTTCAGTGGCCAGACACCCTGACCTATGCCTTCCCTCCACTTCCTCTCCTGGCCAGATTGCTAGCCAAGGTCAGGAGGGAAAGGATCGAGGTGATCCTGGTGGCCCCGGCGTGGCCCAGGAGGGCTTGGTTTTCCGAGATCCTGACAATGGCGTCGTCCCACATAGCCCTGCCACACCGACGGGATCTCCTGAGTCAGGGCCAGGTCCTTCATCCCGATCCTCAATGGCTCAACCTTCACGCCTGGAGGCTGAACGCCTCATGTTACACCGGTGCGGATACTCATCTGAGGTCGTAGACTCCATCCTGGCCTCCAGACGACCCTCAACCAATCGTATCTACGAGGCGACCTTCAGATCCTTCAAAAAGATGGTGTAAGCTGAAGCGCATTAACTTCCTCAGTTTTGCGGTTCCTGATTTGCTCCAGTTTCTTCATGATGGCATCAAGAAAGGACTCAGGCCCAACACGATAAAGAGACAGGTGGCAGCTATCACGTTGGTGCTACCTCACAAGAAGGCTGCCGCCATGTCTGCCCACCCGCACCTGGACGTGCGCAGGGCCCTGAAGGTTTACATCAAGAGAACTGCGCCATTTAGATCCTCAGAGGCTTTGTTTGTCTCCTTCCGTCAGGGGTCCTGCGGGCGGAAAGTGTCAGTCTCCACCCTGGCCAGGTGGATAAGGACATGCATTGTTGAAGCTTACAGGGCCCTGGACCTCTCCCCCCCAGAGGGGATCATGGCTCACTCCACCAGGAGTGCGGCCACATCAGCCGCCTTGTTTACTAATGCCCCACTAGCTGAGATCTGTAGGGCAGCTACCTGGAAGTCTTCCTCTACCTTTGTGAGACATTATAAGCTAGACATGTTCCAATCTGCGGAGGCGGCCTTCGGCAGGAGGGTCCTCCAGCAGGTGGTCGCTGAGACCTCTGAGTCTGACTAGGCACCTTCCCTCCCTGTGGCGAGGGCTTTGGTAAATCCCAGGTTACAGGAGGTCAGGACCCTCTCTGCTGGGAAAACAAACGTTGGGTACTTACCGTGACACGTTAGTTTCCAGCAGATGAGGGTCCTGGCATCCTGCCCACCCTTGGTGCCATGGGGGCTCAGCTCGACCTGCTGATCGACCTTCCTTGTTTCTCTATAGCTGGTTTGATTGTTTGCTGTGGTTATTGTCTAGGGGTCCGGCCTCCCACAGGCGGCCCCTTAAGGTTTTCAGTTTTATGTAATTTTCATGTTTACCTATTAAAGGTCAGTTCTTGATTTTACTTTGGCTTTCGCTTGGCTTGTCATTGACTGAGGCCCAGAGGGGGTTGCTCCTCCTCATATAGGGGGCCGGTCTTCTTTGTCCCTGCCTACAGGAGCAAGTGGGAGGTGCATAACCCAGGTTACAGGATGCCAGGACCCTCATCTGCTGGAAACTAACGTGTCACGGTAAGTACCCAACGTTTGTTTCTTGTTTAAAGAATGTGTTGACAAAACTGTCTTGATTGCCTAGGAGTGGTCTTGCTTTGTGCACCCCATCCTGAAAATGACACTGCACACATCTTAAAATCTGAACAGTTACTATTGTATGAAGCAACTATTAAGAAGATACACAACCACATGGTTTTCTTGTCCTCTAAAATACCAAGCCAGAATTTGGAAAAGCTATATTTTTGGACCACAGTTACAGCTTCCACAGTTATCTATCTCACACCTTTTTTTACTCTGTCCTGGTGATTAATTGTAAATGTCTCTTACCATATATAATCAACTATAAGTTTAAAAAAAAATTGTGCCCAAAAAACCTGGGTCAATTTATACGCAGGACAATAGGCTTGTCCCTCAAGCCTCCTCCTCAACCCAGCTGTCTCACTAAGTTTTACTCTCAACCTATCCACAGATCATATAAAATCTTTAATTTTGGCCCCCAAACCTGACCTCAATTTATACATGAGGTTGACTAAAACTAAAGTATATTTGATATTTTATTGACCTGAAATTCTCAATTATCTGAAGTAACTCCAGTTGGTAACATTGTTTTCTATTACAGTTTTCAAAATACTTCACTCTGAAAATATAATCTGCAACAGTATGCATAGAGGGCACTATTTTTATCTCTATATTTAGTCTTAGAAACTCACTGGGAGCCAGATCAGATAATTCAGCACTGGAAAAGTGTGCGCAAAATGACATGGACAGCAGACCACCTGGTTGTCACCTGGCTTCTATTATGCCCTTAACACTAATAATGCCACTATTTCATCATGTTAACATTTTGCTTTGACAGAAACTAAAGAATGTCTCCGCAAGTACAATATGTGCATATATCAAGGCGAGAGTAAGTCATCCGTTCTTGAGTATAATCTAAGAAAACAGATATCATTCTCCAGATGTGACCTCCAGATCGGTGAAGAAGAAGACATTTCTATTGGTCTTCCTGAGAATCTTCACAATCTTGCAAATGAAAGAGGAGTTTCTCTGATCAACAAAAATTTTATAGTGAAGGATGCAAAAAAGACAAATGAAGGCCTCTACAGAATTTCATGGTACAATCCCGGAACATGCTTGGTAGAAGTAAATCTAACTGTTCTTGGTAAGTTTTGAAAAAATCTCCCCAGGTGAAAGTTCCCTACTATGTACTTTTGGAGTACATTTGGCCATAGAGATTATAGAGAGGGGTACATTTTTCCTTACAGAGAGAGTGTTGACAGCTAGAGTCTGTGGTTCTGGATAAAACCTGACAAAAACTGTGTATTAGTACAAATTGTCTACACTGATACAGCTATTTGGACCTGTAGAAGAAAGTGCAACCCTCTGAATTTTTCCATGTCAAAGGATCAAGGATCAACCGTGTGTCCATATGCCTAGAGAAAAGGTATAAATACATTGCCACAACGGTGTCCAAAACCCAAGCAGACTAGAATGCAAACTAGTTTGTATTTTGACAATACTAATAGCTCTGCTTAGGCCAGTGCTTCTCAATTATTTTCTGTCATGCCCCCCTAGGAAGAAGAAAACATTTCGCGCCCCCCGCGCAACTGTAAATAGTATCATTTGTCTATAAAATTGTTATAAGTACACCTCTGCATAACAGAGCCTCGCGCCCCCCTTTATGGAGCCTCGCGCCCCCCCTGGGGGGCCCGCCCCACTATTTGAGAAAGGCTGGCTTAGGCCTAGGCAATCTAGTTGTTACCATGAGATGGAGTAAATAGTGTGCCTTATTTCACAAGGTCATCTTGAACATGGAAAAATCCGCCTTTACTATTACAGTTCCCAGAGCACCATAGCCAGCAAGAGCACTAGCTATGTTGGCTAAGGGTGATTTGTAGCCCCAAATGCCACTTTTCATAGGTTTGGGATTACCTAACAATGTAAGGGGAAACTTTCCTAGTATCTTTGGAGCAGGTTTGGCCATAGGGTGGGGTACATGTTTTTTTATAGAGAGGAATCCTTCTGTCATATCCCCTCTCTGCACTCTAATATGAAGAGAGAGTTAAACAGAAATAGTAGTAGTCAGTGGAGATCTGTAAATAGGTTGATATCTGGAACAGAGCGGGAAACCAGCAAATCATGCTCTGAGCCAGGGTTTCTACCTGACTTTCACACACATACCCTGGGGTGAAGATACACACACACACACACACACACACACACACACACACACACGGGCTGCCCCTGCAGCTGCAGAAAGGGAATTCATCCTTCTTTTCCTGACTCTGATGCTTGCCTGACTTTTTCACAGGACAGAATGGAAGGACTCCATGAGTAAGATGATGGCAGTCTGGGCAGAGACTCAGTCTTGCAGAGGGATGCACTCTGTTGTCAGTGCTGGGCTCCAAGGAAGGAAAGAGTTACTTTAAAAGAGGCTTCAGGACATGGTACATTTATGAGTCAGCTGCCATATGCAGCAAAAGCCCTTCTGTTTTATGCTGTGAAGTAGAAACAAAGTAAATTAGATATATCTACTAATCCTGGGGGCAGATTTATTCTCCATTGCAGTGGGACCCTTGATGTACTCTACTATGTGCAGGAGAAAGTAAAGTTGTGCACTTGCGAATGCTATTGTGTGGACTATGTAAACACTCTCACCCCCATACCCCCATAATGCTGTGTGGCTTAGCTACCACTAAGAGGAACCCTAAAGGCAGGACAAATGCATCCCCTTGTGCAGTCCCTGGAAACCTAAGGGCTTTCTGTGCAATGAAAAATCTCCTGCCCAAGATACACTTCAGTACAACATTTTAATGAACGGAATATTCAGGAACCATCTCTAACTTCATTTTCTTTTCCAGATCCTCCCTCATCTGCAGATATAACACCCCCATCTAATGTAAATATGTATGTTAGATCCATAGTATCTCCTTTTCGAAGCAATGGTAAGTATGGGAAGGGAGAGGGGATAAACCTGTTCTTTTTCAAAGTTCAGTTTGCAATACAGTGCCCTTAAGAACCAGTGTCAGGACAAAATAGAAACTGTGTCTTTGTTCTCAGATGTGCCCATCTCTGCACATGTCTCCAAAAATTTACTCAGTCATTTGAATCTGCTGCCTCTTGACTCTACTAGGAACAGAATATGGGTGCCCTGTAGGAGTAATATTAGGCATTAGATACAATACCTAGTATTACTGATAAGGTAATTATTATTAGGTACAGTACCTAATATAACTAAAATTAAGTACAAATATGAATCTTAACCTGTGTATCATTAAATGAATCTGTCTAGCTCCAAGATTTTGGGGGGAGGCCCTTCTATTAGCCCCCGCCCAATAATAATAATAATAATAATTATTATTATTATTATTATTATTATTTGTATTCCACTTTTTCACAAAGGAATCAAAGTGGATTCCAACAGTATAAATAAAACAGCAAACAATTAAAAAATACAACTACAAAACCCCCAAACCCCAACCCTCCCCCTGGTGATAAAAACAGTGATCAACCTATAAGAAAAGATTAAATATAAAAAAAAAATTAAAACTATCCAATAGGAGTACATTAAAATATTGGACAGATCAGGACAAGAAATGAATCTTCCTCTAGATGAGGGGGGATGGGATTGATGGTATCAGTCAATTTGGTGTTGGTATCAATAGAGGGGGAGGCAAGTCTGATGAATCTAATGGATCTTACCTAGTCTGGAAAGGCCTGCCAGAAGAGATCCATCTTAATAGCCTTTTTGAAGGCTTCCAAGGTGGTAATATGGCGGATCTCGTCCAGCAGGTCGTTCCAGAGCCTGGGAGTGGCTGATGAGAAGGTCCTCTGGGTCACTGCTGAAAGTCTGGTCTTCTTAGGTTGTAGCAGGTTCTTCCCAGAGGACCAAAGTGTGTGGGGTGGAGTGTCTCTCCCAGGCACATTTGCTGAGTCCAAGGGACAGGCCCGTCTCAGTAGCTACTCCCAGACTTTGGAAATCCCTCTGTAGGGGAAGCTAAGATGTCTCCCTCTTTGCTCTCCTGCTGCCAGCAAGAAGAAACTTTCCTATTCTAGCAGGAATTCAGGCATGGGCCATAACATGCTTTGAATGGTTGTGTTATTTTGCTTCTTTTTATATCCTATTTTACAGCCATTTTAAATAGTTTTAATTTTATATATTGTTTCATTGCTTTTTAAAATAGTTTTTTATATATTTCCAGTGATTTTTGTATGTTTTTCATCTGTTTGTGTTTAATATTCTATAAGACTCATTGAGTCTTAATATTGGGAGAAAGGCCAGATATAGATGAATAATAGTAGTAACAGGAACAACAACACCGCCACCACCAAGAATGTTGCTTGTTTCACTAGATGGCTTTTTAAATCAGCTGTTTGTTGTTCCTCTAAAATACTGAAACTCTTTTCTTTCTGGTTTTCCCTTTCCTCCAATATAGGTGTATATATTGGCCTTGGGTTGCTAGCCATAGCTGGGTTATTGTCATCATGCTAGCTGCTGCCACTGTCTTTTACCTTCAACCATACTGGATCAAGTGCCTGAAGAAAAATAGTTCTTCCTCTGAAGAAGTTGTATATATCACTTCTTCTACACCCCTCAGCCTTCACTCACACATTTCTATACCTCTGTTTCAGTTAGCTTTATACGATGTCTCAGACTGAATTGTTTCTGTGTGTTTGTATGGTCTTTTGCCCATTTCTATAATAAAACCTTTATTCATTAATTTGGAGTCCTTGCACACTTAGTACTGATATAAACAGGTAAAAATGATCCTCAAGTTACCCTATCTCTTGCAAGTGTCCTTTCAGCTAAGCAATTCCCCAAACATGTAGGAAGATGCTGACACAGTTGGCAGGAACTCCAGGTCCCTTCCATCTTTTGAGGTAACACTATAACTCATGGCATCCTTCTGTATTGCTTATCAAAGATGGCAAAATGAAGGATCACACTTCAATGGTTCCCTTGATAATTGGTGGATCACTCCAAAAGGTAATGTTTGGTGATTTTTGCTTGAGTTGATGATTCTTGTTTGATGGGTTGTCACAGAATTTTACCCTGGAGAGGTGGTTCTCTTGATCATGGATTTGGTATCCATGTTGTTCTGGATGGACCTGAACTCCCTGTAACTTAGGGCTCCTTGTGAACACACATGTATATTGTGCATTTTGGTTGGCCAATAAAGGTATCACAGATGGATTTTTGTTTGGATTTGTTACATGACCAACACAGCTACCCCCTGTATCTGTATTGTGAAAGGACTACACTGAAGTTGCCCTACTTTGGCCCATATCATAATAAGGTCTCACTGAAAAAGACAATAATGCTTGGTAAAGTGAAGAACAACAGGAAAAGAGGAAGACCATATACAAGACAGTTTCAATCAGAGATCCTGTGGCCATGAGTCTATGATACCTGAGGATAGGGTAATCTGGAGGTCTCTCATTCATAGGGTTGCCATTGATCAAAGTTGACTTTAAGGCAATAAACAACAAAATCAAAGGATTATTTTGTGGTCTCAAAGTGACCAATCAACTCAACAGAGTCACAGGCAAGAAGATGGCTTATTTATTTTAAGTCATGCTGTCTATGCTAACTGTGTGAAAGTGTGGAAAGAAGCAGGATAAAATACAAGTAGGGAAAGTAGGTATAGGTCCTCCATTCCTGTGCACATTGATAAGACAATATTCTTAATTGATTTCCACATCCAAATAGATTAAATGTTTTCATTTCAACCATCTATTTCAGAGATGGGCCAAATGCAGCCATCTAGATATTGTTGGACTGCAGCTCCCAGTAGCCTTAGCCAATATAGCATGTGGTGGAGAATGCTGGGCTTTGCAGTCCAGCAACATCTGGAGGGATGTACTCTGCCTACCTCCATATATGCAATAACAAATGCAGAAATTTCAAGGCAAAAAAAAAGCAGTTTGGAAATCAATGCTGCAATGTGGAGGGGGGAATTTTCTATGTGAAGACTTTCCATGTATAAATATATGTTCAAAACTTCCATCTTCCATGGGAGAAAGGTGGGACATAATTTCAAAAAATAAATAAAATTTTAAAAAGCAGTCAAAATGAATGAATCCATTACAATCTGGGCAATTGGAATGAATATGGTATTAATCAAATTTCAGGTTCAAAGTACAGTAGTAATTATCTTGGTGTTGGATTATTAGAAGCTTATCAGAAGCTTATATAACTATAAGTTTCAGGCATACTAAAGTGAACATGTCTTCTGTGCCTTACTATTGTACTCCATAATAGCCACATAAAGAAATAT
>CM028773.1:3508452-3530541 GCA_016801065.1 Sceloporus tristichus
TTAAACCTTTAAAACTAAATATCTGCACAAACAAACAAACAAATCACTTTGGGGATTTAAAAAAAATAAATTAATAGAAAGACAGGACACATCTTTAAAAACCAAATATCTGCATAAGCAAAATAAACTAGCTGTTGTTCATGTCTGTTAATACTGATCCTCACACTTTGTCCACTAGATGGCAGCATTCCCTCTCTTTTAGCTATTTTGCCTCGCAAAGAGATCTTCTTGTAGCACCTTAGAATACAACTGAAAGAGGTTGGGTTACAAGATCCCTTTGCTTAATGATCCAGACTAACGCAGCTGTTTCACTGAATTTTATTTTACTTTGGTAACCCACTGGACAGCAAATCCCTGCCTTTGAAATAGTTGTCTTAATGCAATTCTAGGACCCTTTGAACAATAATAGTACCTGGACCCACTTTGTTCTGGGTTCAGATCTGGATCTGGGACTGAATTAGCCGTGATTCCTCTGATGGATGACACTTATTAAGAGAGGGAGAGAGTGCTCTTATTGCATTGGCTTTGGGTATTTTGGGCCATGGCATCTTGGGATCTGGCTCAATCTTTCTGGGGCTGGAGGAACTGTGTTTCCATGGTTCTGCTACTGCCTACAGCAGGGGTAGGCAACCTTTTGGAGCCGGGGTCCGGGTTGGTGTCCCCCCCCCACAAGTCGGGGGGGCTGAAGCCGGGGGATGGAGCTTCCACCTCTGGGGCGTGGCTGCATGCTGGGGGCGGAGCTTCCACCCTCCAGGGCGGAGCCACCCTCCGGGGCGGAGCCACTCTCTGGGGCGGAGCCACTCTCCAGGGTGGAGCCTCTACCAAAGCCCTGCAAGGAGGAGGAGGCGTGTGCCCGCCCTCTCCTCCTCGGTGCCTTTCTGGACAAACACCCCCAACCTGCATTCCAAAACACACACAACAGCACAGTTGTGCATTTCACATGGCTTTACTTAACATGGCCTCTTGCATATTTCAGAGGCTTATTCCATAATCAAACCCCTTGGGTTTAACACTTAGCATGGTTTAACATGGCTATGCATATTGAACATGTCAAGGTGGTTTCACCGTTCTTGGACCAAGTGTACTTCTCAGAAATGTGTACTTGGTTAAGGGACTTTGGTTTTGTATGGTTCAATTGGGAATCTAACCCTGGACTCCAGAGTCATAAGTACTCCAGTGACCAAACCACTATGGAGTAGGAGGATTAAATAGGGCAGCTATGGGCCATTTGTGGCCCTGGGTCGTTGTTTTGTGGTCCTCCCATCCATCCTCCCCAATTCCAAAATTATTATTGTTATTATTATTTTGTTATAAAAAGAGGAGAAAGGTTTCCTGGAAGCCTCTGTGGTTGCTAGCACACCATACACTGTTTAACATTTATACATAGATACAGATATAGATATCTGTTTTTTCCAATCTGGAAGTGGATTTCCTCCCAGTCACAGTTAGCTTTTCCCATTCAGGTTTTGGTAGCCCACAGATTGATTGATTGATTGATTGATTGATATCCTGCCTCTCTCCCAAAGTAGGACCCAAGAGAGAGGAGAGAAAAGAGTCTGTCTCACTCCCACTCACCCACTCCCCATCTCCAAATGCTAAACCAGAGCTTGGGGGATTATAACTCCCAGAATCCCCCTGCCAGACCTGGCTGGGGGATTCTGGGAACTCACCAGCTCTGCACAGAACTGCATTCCAACTTCTGAGCTGAGCTAAGAACCCAGGTTGCATCCACACAACATTTCGTTCCCACTTCCAAGAGGGATTTTTAATTTCAAGACATACACACACACACACTTTTTAATTCCAAGACTCTATCTATCTATCTATCTATCTATCTATCATAATTTTTAATTCCAATACATTAGAATAATACATTGGTTTCTTTTTATAAAAAACAAACCCCTTTAAGAGAATCCTATTTTGGGAGAAAGGCAGGGTATAAAATCAATCAATAAAAATTATAGTGCAATAGTCCATCAGTGCATGGCTTACATTATAAGACTTTATAACTTTAAAATTTTATAACGTTAAAAACAATTAAAATCACAGTAGAATCAGAGTGCGATAGAATCATGGAATCATGAAGTTGGAAGAGACCCCTAGAAGGACCATCCAGTCCAACCCCATTCTACCATGCAGGAAATTTCAATCAAAGCATCTCCAACAAATTATGTAATGGGGGTGTCCCTCTACATTGTAGAAAGACACTACTTTAGATTAATGGTATGGAAAATCACCACCTTGAGTCCATATATTGGGAGAAAGGGTATAAGAAAATAATAATAATAATAATAATAATAATAATAATATGGTTTATTTGTAATCCGCTTTTCCAAAATATGATCAAAGTGGCATACAATAATAACGTAAGAAACATTCCAATAAAATCAGATTAAAAACAGCATAAAAAGAGAGCAATAATCATAACAACATACGAGCCAGATAGAAGCAGGGACGTAGCCAGGATTTTAGGAAGTGGGGGGGTCCAGACTAAGTGCCACCATTATAATGGGGCTTGGGTGTGGCAGGGCAGCAGCACACATCATTCATTTTTCTAATGGAAGGGGGGTCCAGCTATGTCCCTGAACAATGTAATGCTTATGTCAGAGTTATTATTATACAGCGCGCCCGCGCATACGTGGGCACGCCATACGCAGCCTTGAGTATATGCGCTGAAGCCGCAGGGCATGCGCAGGGCGGAAGGGGCGGCGCGTCCCATTCAACTGAATGGGCGTGCACGCCTGTTGCGCCCCGCGCGCTCCCGTGCCGCCGCGCATGAGCCCCATTGGGGATCGAGCATAGGCGGAATTTGCCTTACGCGGCGGGATCCGGAATGGATCCCCCACGTAAGGCAAGGACGGACTATATATTAAAATGTAAAACTAACTTAGCCTCTCATTGACCAGTTGACAAACCAGTATATTTTATTACACTATAGATTTACACTTTTATTGTAATTGTGAGTACAGTAATAAAAGACTTCAAAAGATTAAAATATAATTCTTCCACTACAAATAATTTTATTTCTATATGCCAATTTGATAACTTTCACTTCTTTTCCTATAATGAAGTTGTGATACATTTAATGTGCTTACCTCTTTTAGTTTGCTGTCAGAACTTATTTTCTTTCTGATCACAAACACATCCATCTTGAACACTCAATATAAAAACTGTTAAACTATTTTAATATCACATCGCTCAGAAAAACATACGATGTGGTTATGCAACAAACATGGCAGGTCAGCAATAATGCACTGGATATCATTAAAACATAAACAAGACAGGCCAACAGGCCAACAGGCCAAGGGATGAAGAGGGGAAAGATGTATGTCCACAAGTGGAATTCCTGGCTGTGTGTTTGTACCATACAGTTCCCAGAATTCCCTAGCACTGAGCCAGCCAGGGCAGTCTCAAAGCAGTCTCTGGCCTGTTACAGACTGCCAAAATAAAGCTGCTTGGGGTCTCTTTGGAGGCATGCTGTTTAAATGATGCATGCATCCAAAGTATCTGGAAGCTGCACCAAAGCTGCACTCCAGTGCTTAGGAATGGAGTGTGGCTTTGGCGTGACCTCAGGACTCTTAGGACCCATGCATCATTTAAATAGCATACCTCCAAAGAGACTCGAAGCAGCTTTATTTGGGCAGTCTGTAACAGGCCTCAAAGTAGATTATTGCTGCAGGTTGGCTTAATAAAGTTACTGCAAATGTATGGGTTTTGGTATTTGTCATGTAAGACCCACAAGGTAAAATTTGTTGTAGTGGTTTGAGTGTTGGACTATGACTCTGAAGTCTGGAGACCAGGGTTTGATTTCCACCTCAGCCATGAAACCCAGTGTGTGACCTTGGGGAGTAAGTCACACTCTCTCAGCCTCAGCCTCTCAGCACAGCTCTTCTGAGCAAATCTTGCCAAGAAAACCCCAGGATAGGTTCATTTTAGGGTTGCCATAAGTTGGAAAGGGCTTGAAGGCACACAACAACAACAACCACCCAGATCACAATGCACTGTAATGGAACTATATTCTGTTTTAACTTTAGCAGTGGCAACACTGTGAGCTACTACATTGTAGAAATAATGCAGTTTGACACCACTTTTAACTTCCAGGGCTACTAAAAAAAACCCCAAACCCCTGGGATTTGTAGTTTTGTTAGGCACCAGTACTCTTTTAGAAAGGAAAAAAATGCTTGTAAAAATACAAATCCCAGGATTCCACAGAATTGACCAACAACACTTAAAGTGGTGTCAAAGTGTATTATATCAACAGTGTAGATTCCCCCATGCTATAGAATTCTGGGCTTTGCAGTTTGGTGAGGGGCATTTGGAAAGCTCAGCCAGAGATAGAGAGATGGGGGAGGTCACTGAACTACAACACCCATAATCCCACAGCACGTTGCCATGGCACTCACTCTATAACAGCCTAGTGTGATAAAGTACTCAAGTTGCAGAGTTGGAGTGGAAGCCAGACTCCTATGGAAACGAAAGGGAAAGAGCTTGCTTTGTCTTTCCCCCTTTCCCTCTCGGAGCTCCGTGGTTTTTATGGAGAGGAGGAGGGGGGGAGGAAGGAGCTTGAATGCCCCCAGGCCTGAAGGGGGGGACCAGACCCCCCAAACCCCCCCTCTAGCTACGTCCTTGATAGAAGGGGGAGTCGGTATACACATTTCAGGGTCGTTGATAAAAGGGGTAAAGAATACAATGATTTTTCACAGTGGGAAGGCTTGGGAAAGAGATACGTTTTTAGATTCTTTTTAAAGAGATCTATAGATGTGGTGGAACAGAGCTTATCTGGGAGACTATTCCAAGATCTAGGGGCCATGATAGAAAATGCCCTCTGTGGGGTCCTCGTATAGCGAGTTGTTGGGACCTCCAACAGTTTCAACCCAGCCGACCTGAGTGTGCGGGACGGATTATATGGGGAGAGGCGGTCCTCCAAGTACCCTGGGCCCAAGCCATTTAGGGCTTTATAGGTCATTACCAACACCTTGTATTGTGCCCTGAAGCGAATAGGCAGCCAATGAAAGTCTTTCAGAATGGGTGTTATATGGTCAGACCTGGAAGAACCAGCGACCAATCTAGCTGTCATATTCTGCACTAGTTGTAGCTTCCGGGTTTAGTACAAGGGTTGCCCCATGTAGAGCACATTACAGAAGTCCAGTCAAGAGATTACCAGAGCATGTACTACAGTTTCAAGGTCCCTCCGGTTCCAGATAGGGACGCAGCTGGCATATCAGTCGAAGCTGATAACAAGCGCTTCTGATGATCGCATCCACCTGAGAAGTCAGCTGGAACGACGAGTCCAGGAGCACTCCCAAGTTGCGGACCGAATCCTTCAAGGGGAGCGTGACCCCGTTCAGGATTGGATGATAAATCTCACCAGCCAGACCGGGGGAACCTATCACCAGTACTTCCGTTTTCTCTAGATTCACACTGAGTCTGTTTTCCCTCATCCAGCCCATTACCGATTCCAAGCAGGCATTTAGAGGAGAGATGCCATCCCTAGTCACTGCATCAGTCGGAGGCACAGAGAAACATATTTGGGTGTCATCAGCATACTGATAACACCACGCCCCGTGTCTCCGGATGATCTCTCCCAGCTGTTTCATGTAGATGTTAAATAGCATGGGGGACAGAATAGCTCCTTGAGGGACACCAGATGTTAGTTCCCTCTTGTCGGAGCAAACGTCCCCCAGCTGCACCATCTGGAATCTACCCGAGAGGTAGGAACGGAACCACTGGAGCTCAGTGCTCCCGATTCCCAACTCCCTCAGGCGTTCCAGAAGGATACCATGGTCGATGGTATCGAAAGCCGCTGAGATGTCCAGAAGCACTAACAGGGACACGCTACCCCTGTCCATGCCCAGACGGAGATCATCAACTAAGGCGACCACGGCAGTCTCAACTCCATAGCCCACCCGGAAGCCGTTTTGAAATGGGTCCAGAAAATACCTGGGGATTATAGTTTCATGAGACATTTAGCCTTCTTTGTCAGATAGCTCTGGTGCCACAACATACTACAAATTCAGGATTTTCCATAGCATTAAAGTGGTGTCGAATTGGATTATTTCTGCAGTGTGCAGCCTTATTAGACTGCAGTTCCCAGCAGTCTGTGGTGCTGCTGAATGATGGGACCTGCAGTCTAGCATTGCCTGGAGCAGGGCCATAGGACTCCACAGCCCCAATTCATCATCTGGCAGAATTTGGGGGAAACTCCTTTAAAAAGGCCAAAATAAAGAAAATCAAAAGCTCCTTGCAAAGTAAAACCCAGAGGTCTGCCAATGGACTTTGCTTACAAGGCAGGAGGGCAGAGAGGCCCAGACCTTTGCAGGCGGCCTTTCATTGGCGACCCACTTAGATTGATTCCGTATGTTAATGAATTAATCATAGAATCATAGAGTTGGAAGAGACCCCAAGAATGGCCATCCAGTCCAACCCCATTCTGCCATGCAGGAACTCTCCATCAAAGCATCCCCATTGACATACTGAAAAGGGGCCAGCTAACTGCATTTTATTTTATTTTTATTTTTAAAAAGAGAAAAAAACAAAGCTGGAAGGAAGCCTCTTGCTTTTTTGCATCACAGACCCTCCTCTTTGTTGTTGTTGCAAAAATCCAGAAATGACTGTTTTTGAAAATATGAGTTCATTACCAGAAGAAATGTACATAGCAGAGTCTGAGTCTCCTTTATCTGGACTTCTGAAATCTGAATTATTCCAAAACCCAAAACTGACCATGAGAGCGTCTGGTCTGACCCCAACTCAAGGATACCTGGGAATCCTAAACGTTTAGATAAAGTACTGTACTGAATTATTGGTGTGGTCCCAGGATTTTGCTAACATTTAAAAAATATTATGTATTAAATTACCTTCAGCTTATGTCTGTGAGATTCATATGAAACAAAGATGGATTTAATGGCTGGACTTGGGTCCCATCTCCAAAATACCCCTTTATACATATATAAATATACCAAACTCTGAAAAACTCCAAAATACATCTAGTCCTCCCTGTAGCTGATAAGAGATTGTTGTTGTTGTTGTTGTTGTTATTATTATTATTTACATTTTACTATAACTTCCTTTTAGAGCCTGCCTTCCTTCCTTCCTTCCTCTTTCCTTTCCTTCTCTTTCTTCCTTTAGTTCTCCCTCCCTCCCTCCCTCCCTCCCTATCGTTCTTCCTTGTTCCTCCCTTTTTTCCTTCCTTCATGTCTTCTTTCCCTTCTTCTTCTTCCTCCTCCTCTTGCTCTCCTTCCATACGGAGACTATTTTTTCCTGGCAAAAGGAGAAGGAGGAGCGGAAGGACTAGGGAGACTGAGTGAGGGAAAGAAGAAGTCGCAGGGAAGGAGGGAGGCCCTCCCTCTCTCTTTGGGCCTTCTTCCCTCCCTCCCTTCCCCTGGCCCTGTGCGACTGACTTCTTTCATCTTGCCATTCCCCCTCTTTCCCTGGTCTCCGAGTCTCTTCTGTGCTTTTGATGGGAGGAGGAGGAGGAACATGCCTGTGCTCCAAGAAGGGGGGGGGGCTCCAGACTCCTCTGAACCCCCCTTGCTGCATCCCTGTCTGTACCATGGCATTCCTTATATGCCATCTGAGGGTCGTTACCATGATAAAAATAAGGAGCACTGTGTAGTTCAACACCAGCTCCTTGAGAAAGAGCAGAACACCAATATAATAAATGATACTTGAGTGGTGGATTGAAACTGGAATTCCAGCCTTTGTTTTTTGTTGCCTGCCTTCAATTTGCTTCTGATTTATGACAATCCTAAGGCAACCATATCATAGGGTTTTCTTGGCAAGATTTGTTCAGAAGAGGTTTGCAATTGCTGAGATAATGTTATTAGAGCCCTGGTGGTGGTGCAGTGGTTAAATGTGTAAATTTACAGTGCTATATAAATAAAGGTTAATAATAATAATAATAATAATAATAATAATAATAATAATAATAATAATAATTGCCTGTACCGCAGCCACTCATTCACAAATCCAAATGCATCTGAGGAAGTAGACTGAAGTCTACAAAAGCTCAAGCTGCCAATTTCATTCTTTCAGTTAGTCTCAAAGCTGCTACTAAACCATAAGGTTGTGAGTTCAATACCAGTCAGGGCTCAGGCTCAATTCAGCCTTGCATCCTTTTGAGGTTGCTAAAATGAGTACCCAGCTTGTTGGGGTAATTGGCTTACAGTTGTAAACCACTGCTTAGAGACTCCTTAGGCAGTTTGAAGCAGTATATAAATAAAGCTGCTATTGCTATTGCTGCTTCCCAAGGTCACCCAGTGGGTTTTATGGCTGAGCGGTGAACTGTTGGGCAATAATAATAAAAAAGCACCCTCGTCTGTTCTGTATTGTTCTGCTTTATGTCAGCATGAAACCTTAATTGGGGAATTGCAGAACGGCAGAGGAAGCAGTGTAGGTATACAGGTGAGTATGTCTGAACTAAATAAGGAACAGTGAAAGACTGCAACTTTTCCAAAGTGACCTGTCAGTCTGTGGCTCAGCTGCTATGGTCTTTTTCACATGCTCCTTGTAAACTACTTTTCCCATACAATTTTCTCAAATGGAAAGGCTTCTTTCTTCTACTTTCCCCCTCCCCTCCCCTCCCCTCCCCTCCCCTTCCACATTTAAATACATTCAAATGCAAGATCTTAGCACCCACCACTTCAAAAATTGATTAATTGGTGTCCCACTTTTCCCCAAAGCATACCATCCTAGTGTCAAACAATAAATCAGCTCTTTCAAAGGTAGAATCTCTTTTCTTATCATTCGCAGTTGGATCATGTTCTAGTCTCTGTAGCAGCAGAAAACAAACTTCCTTTGTCTTCCATATGACATTCCTTTATCTTCTGTATGACAGCTATCATTTTTTTCCCAAGCTAAATATACTGAACTCAGTATTCCAGGTGGAGTATGACCAAAACAAGAGAAGGTGGCAAAATAAGATGCTATGTTTCCATTGATGCAATCAAGAATTTCTTTGGCTATTTCAGCTACTCTATCTCACTTTTGATTAAAATTTAGCTTGTGGTCTACTAAAACCCCAAGATCCTTTTCTGTCAACTTTGTTTGAAAACAAATTAAAACTGAGTTTCCAGAGTACACAGTTAAAACAATCCCTGGAGTAAACTCAAATTTTAAGAACCAAAAGGCCCTATAAAATGGGCTGGAAACTCAGTCAAGCCCCAGCGTGGCTTACCTTCGTAGAGAGGTTTCTTCATGAGAAATAGCCACAGCTAAGGCAAAGGTTTTAAACTGGGTAAAGGTTCCCTTGGCTCCCTAGTCTCTGCGTAGGCTTTGCACTTTCAGCTCAGTTTACAGCAACTGAAGGAAGATAACAGAGGTTACCTGAGTTGAAACGGGAATGTCATCTTACTTCAGTTGCTGTAAACTGAGTTGAAAGTGCAAAAGAAGCTGGCATTTAACTCAACTGGAGGATAAGATGGGGCGGGGGGGGGGGGGGCCTTGTCTTTCTCTGCAGACTTCAGGCAAAAGCAAACTGCTGTAGCTTGTCCTAGCTCATCTGCTCTTCCTCACTAAGAACCTTTGCCATCTTGACCAGCAATACTCTGATGTCCATGTTCTACTGCTTTGACTGGGGGGAAAGCAGGAGGCAAGGTACCTCCGCCAGTTATTCATACTGTTTGGCACATTCTGGACCTTGTTTTCTCTGCAGGGTGAGGTGATAGTGATCTTGGTGTGAAGGAATTCTTAGCAGCTCTATTGTCATGGACAGATTATGATCTGGTCAGGTTTATCTGTCTGAACTGCACACCACTTTCCATGGGTTCCTCTGAAGAAGTTTTAAATATCACCCCTTCTACACCCCTCAGCCTTCGCTCTCCCATTTCCATCCCTCTATGTTTGGAGTATTGACATCAATGCTTGTAGATCTATGTTTGTAGATCTATGTTTGTAGATCTATGTTTTTTTCCTTGAGAAAGGGTAGTGTCTTTTATACAGGAATGCTGCCTATCTCTGGTCTTTGGTCAGTGTGACTGAGAAGAGACACGTCTCACAACCAATTATGAATCCGAAAACAGGGATTGTTCTTTTGCAATGGCATGTGAAAGAAGCCCAGAGTGCAATCGTGGCACTGCGTTATGTTACAATGGTTTTCCACATGCATTAGGGCCTCGGCTCACTCTCCTAACCCACTGGCCAGTTACTAGAGAATATATTTATGGAATGCTTAGGTGAAAGGAAAACCCAAAGGGTGGAAACAATGCACATAGACAAATGGCTTTGAGCCCTGTAGCGCCTTCCTACGAAATCCTGGGATTGTAGTTTTACAAGATCTTTACCCTTCTTTACCAATGACTGCTATCACCTCACTTTTGGCTTGCCTCCATGTTTGCTCAGAAAGGAAAAAGAGGCTGGCAGCCCAGTCCGCCAAGTTTACTTTCTTTGGGGAATTCAACGCTATGGGCGTTTTAGTCTGTTAGAATCAGTATGTAGAGAGATGATGATGATGATTACGCTTTATTTATATAGCACTGTATATTTACACAGCTCTGTATATAAAATCAATAAAATAGATAAAAATTATCCTGCCTATGGCATACATTCTACGAAATAATAAAATAATACATATTACTAATACAAAGGAGGCAACAAATTAAAAACATCAAATAATAATCATGCAATACCTGGGAATGTTTGCCTGAACAGTATAGTCTTTCACTTAGCTTTGAAGCTAGTCAATTCTGTAGCCCCTTTGAGACTAACTGAGAGAAAGAAGTTGACAGCAGGAGCTTTCCTAGACTTCAGTCTACTTCCTCAGGTGCATTTGGTCTAATGGAAGCCAGGCCCAGACATATATAAGCAATTGGTATGTGAAGATGTCAAGTGAAATTTCCTCAGGGATGTTTACTCAGGGAAGGCAGAGGTTATGTGGCAGAGCTTTCTTTTTCCCCCTCACACCTGTCTGTGTCTGTAAAGGTTTACTTTACTCAGGGAAGCTCAAGTTACATGGCAGATCTTTCCTTCCCCCCTCCACAGCCATGAAAAATTGACTTTTCTCTGTTTCCTCCTCTGCAAAAAAAGGCCACCCCAGAAAAGCAGGGTATTTTTATTATGAAAAACAAAAACACTCCTTGTTGTGCGAATTCCCCTCAGAGAAACTGTGTGAAAGAGGCAGTGGTTCTTTGCATTAAGAGAGCTTCATCTGAAACACATGCACCACACACCCCTTTGGTGCATTTGCATGGTAGAATTTATGGAGTTGAACACTGCTTTAAGTGCGGCAGCACCATCCAACAGAATCCTGGGATTTGTAGTTCCACAAGGTCTTCAGCCTCTTCTGCCCAGGAGTGCTGATATCTCTCTGAGGACAACAGGAGCAGTGTATTACTTCTGGGTTTCAGTCTGATATTTACAGGAATAGCCCAATGTGCTGAAGCTTATCCACCTACCAGCGGCTCTGATCGTTCAGACTGAAACCCAGAGTGGATTCGCTGCCCCACTGACACCGGAGCCACTGCCATGGGGTCCAGCCCTCTCCCCACCCCTTAGCCTCTTTCCTCCCCTTACCCCCATGTTAATCTGCACAGAAAGCCAACTGCAGGAGACAAACCTCCAATCCTCCTTTCTTCTGGATGGTTTGTTCTAGAGACAAAACCTAAGAGACCACCTTGGACAGCTCCACTTACAAAAACCAGCTCCCTGCAAAGGCAGCTGGACCCACCCTTTCCTGATCCCATCAAGCTAGAAGTCAGCCTTTCTTGCCTAACTGGTAGATCTCAGGGGGACCTCTGCACTGTAGAAACAATGCAGTTTGATGCTGCTTTAACTCCCATGGCTCCATCCTACAGGATCATGGGGTTTGTTGTTTGGTGAGGCACCAAAACCTAAAGACCTTGTAAAACTACATATCTCAAGGTTACACAGGATAGAGGTACAGTAGTGACAGGGGTGTCAAACTGCATTATTTCTGCAATGTAGAAGAACCCTTATAGACTCCTTCAGAGTTGCCATGTATTATATTCGTCACTTTACTGATAAAAGAGGCAAATATCAAACATATAGACCTACCCTAAACAGTTGCACTCACTCCGAATTTTCATGCAGAAGCACTATGTCCTACGAGCCACAAGCAACTGGAAACAACAGTTGTAAGATAAGAGGAAGTTAACATTATTCACAAGGTAAAGAGGGTGTCAATGTTGTTCAGTAAACATGCCAAGTTACACCCATAGCCAGAAACAAATTGGTTACCTTCTGTTGACAGAACTCACTTGGATAGTGGCCACTAGGCTCCTCTTGCTCCCTTGCGTTACTTAAAAACAAAAAAATAAAACTTAGATTGCTGCTGAGATGGTTTCTTTTACTTTTGAACAGGAACTAAAATAAAATTATGTGTATCCCACAGAAAGAATGAGACAGAAGCTGATTTTTCAGCAGTATTTTGAAATAAGGAAGTGGATTAGGGCTAAATCCTGTTTGCTTTTTTAACCTCCAGCTACAACAGACTTTGTACATTCATGGAATTTAAATATGTGTTGATTTAACAAACCCCACACATTTAATGGTTAGCTCCGTTCAGTGAGTTTAATACAATGGTTCTCAACCTTTGGCCTTCCAAATGTTTTGGATTTCAACTCCCTGAACTGCTCCTCATTGGCCATGTTGGTGGAGCCTTCTGGTAGTTGAAGTACAAAACACTTGGTGGATCAGAGGCTGAAAACCCTGGTTGAAGGGACTTTGCCTTCACAGTCCACAAAAGCTTCTAAAGTAATAAATCTGTTTTGCTGTTGTTAGCTGCCTCCAAGTCAACCTCAACTCATGGCCACCCTGTGAATGATATGTCTCCAAGGCCCCCTATCCTCCACTGCTCTGCTTATGTCTTGCAAATTCATACCCATGACCTCCCTGATTGAGTCTCTCCATCTGGCATGCTGTCTTCCTCTCTTTCTGGTGCCCTCTACTTTCCCCAGCATCAATCTCTTTTCTAATTAGTTGTGCCTTCTTATTATTTGGCCAAGAACAGCCTCAATTTAGTCATCTTGGCTTCCAGGGAGAGTTGAGGCTCGGTTTGTTCTAGGATTCAGCTGTTTGTCTTTTTAGCTGTCTATGGTATCTTCAGCACTCTTCTTGAATTAATTAATGTCCTTCCTATCTGTTTTCTTCCAGTGGCGTCACTAAGGTTGGCGTCACCCTACAGAATGCTACTGCTTCGACTTGGTTTTAATTGAAGAACAAAACAAAACTCTTCATATCACAGTCTGCATTGCTTATAATATCTTTTATATTGGACCTTTCTCCTAAAGTGGAACTCAAACCAGCTTACAATACATGTTTTTTTTAATAATAATCTTTATTAAATTTTAATAAAAAACAGATAGAATATATGAGATCTATATTGTATATTTTCTACATAGATTACAAAATAAAGTTCTTAAGTTACATTTCAGGAAAAAAAACTATGACACATAAATTTAAACTCCCAAGTCTGGCATCTTCATATCTTCTGGCATCTTCATATCTTTAGGTTGACTTCCTCTTCTCTTGGAGCGTGTAAAAAGAAGTCCGCTTCAAACAGCTGTAATGAACCTTAAATCTTTACTGAGCTGACTAAACAAACTCTGCTTAAAAGTATTTGCATGTATCAATCACCTAATCACCTATTAAGGCATACAAAGTACTGGTTTTCCCAGAAGCAAAAATGGTCTATCATAACACAGCAGCATAAAAGAAACAAAGTATAATTCTTAGCCTGTTTAGGTTATCATGCAAAATTAAAGATACATTCAGCTCATACAAAAATATCAGGATTCTCCCCTGGGCTGCAGCTTCTAAACACCTTCTTTTCCCCCTAATCCTTTAATGATTCCTGAGTACCAGGTAGATGTAACCTTCATTAAGTCTTGTAAACCCTTAAAAAAGGAAAGATAATGAATCAACAAAGTAGTGTAAGATAAACAGCTCTCAACCATAATTGCTTTATCAGCTTACATAGTATAAGCCCATTAGCCTCCTCATTTACATATCAAGGAGCCCTTTTTCTACTTTCCACTCTCTTTCCCAGTAGCTCAGTAGTTTCTCCCAATCTTCTTTTCTTCTCTTTGTACTGACATTTTTAACATTACAGGAGAGTGAATCTAATATTCTGTAATCGTTGACTTTCAACATCCATTTGTCCCACGAAGGGGCCTTATCTGATTTCCAAAGCTTAGCAACTTCTATTCTGGCTGCTGTTACCATATATAAAACTACTCGCCAATAGTTTTTCTCATCGTCAGGTTTTAAAACTGTCGTCATATTAAGGAGATATAGTTTTGGATCTAGAGAAAACTTAATCTGTAATATATCCTGGATTGTTCCATGGATTTTTTTCCAAAAAGATTGTATAGTACCACATCTCCACCATATATGCACCAGATTTCCTTTTTCATAATTACATCTCCAACAATTACCCTTCTCTAATTTATACATCATCTTAATTTTCCATGGAGTATAATACCATCTGTTCATTATTTTTAACAGATTTTCTTTGGGCTCCTGGGCTATTGTGAAATCTTGGGGTTTTTTCCACGCGTTCTGCCACTCATTCAAATTAATTGTTTGCTTTAATCGCGCCCATTTTAACATATACTCCTTTACTGTTTCTTGTTCCAATTTACGACTAATCAATAGCTTATAGAATTTCGATATTTTTTTCTTTTCTGGTTGCCAAAATATATTATCTAGTTCATTTCTTTCCTCTTCTATCCCCATCAATCTGTTATCCTCCAAAAACTTATTTCTTATTTGGTGAAAGTTAAACCAATTCAAGTCAAACCCTTCCTTTATTAATTCTTCCTTGGTTTTACATATCAGGTCCCCTTTATGATTTATTTTTACGCAATCTTTATAGGAAAGCCATTTATTCTTTCCTCCTCTTATCCATCTACCAAAAAAGGCTTCCTGCACCGAAGTCCAAACAGGGATTTTAAAATAGAATATTTCTTTAACCTTCCGCCAAACTTGCAATAAGGATCTTCTAATTGGGTGGTTATTAAAGTCTCCGTTTTTCCTTTCCTGATTGTAGCATAAAAATGCATGCCAACCATATCTCAGTTGTACACTCTCCAAGTTTAATACTTCCTTATCCTCTAGTTTTACCCAATTTTGTAGCCACAACAGGCTACAAGCCCAATAATACATTTGAAGATCAGGTACTGCAAATCCACCTCTTTCTTTTTGATCTTTCATGATAGCATTTTTAATTCTGGGTTTGGAACCTTTCCACAAAAACTTATTTAACTCTTTCTCCCATTCTTTAAATTTCCTAGTTTCTATTCCAATTGGTAAATTTAAAAAAAGAAACATAAGCTTAGGGAGAATGGCCATTTTTATGACCGCTATTCTTCCTAGAAGTGAGAGGTTAAATTTGTCCCACCTACTCATATTTTCTTTAATTTCTTTCCATTTAATACTATAATTATTGTCATACAGTTTCAAATTATCTTTGGATATTATAATGCCGAAATACCTGAATTGCTTCTCAATTTTAAATCCAGATTTCTTCTTCAGTTGTTCTTCCTCTTGCTGAGACAGGTTTTTAGTGATTATTACAGATTTTTCTTTATTCACTCTTAATCCTGCCAAGTTACCAAAAGTATTCAGCTCAGATTTTAAAGGTTCAATGCCTTGAAGTGGGTGTTCTAAAATTATCACCATATCATCTGCATAAAGTTTGGTCTTCACCGAGCAATCTCTGATCTTAATTCCTTTCATATCTTTGTTGTCGTTAATTTTTGCTACTAACACATCCATTACTAAAATAAATAAAAGTGGCGATATCGGGCATCCTTGCCTAACTCCTTTTTTAATCTCAAAATCATATGATTTTTCCTGATTTACAATCAAGGCAGTTTTTTGTCTGTTATAAATCTGTCGTATTGCATTCAAAAATTTTTGACCCATATCTCTTTTCTCCAATACACCAAATAGAAATTGCCATCTTAACTTATCAAAGGCTTTCTCAATATCGAGTGCTATTATGGCACCTTGCTTATCATTGTTCACTTGAAAGTATTCCAAACTATTTAGGACCGTTCTTATATTAAATCTTAACTGCCTGCCCGGCAAAAATCCGTTCTGTTCTTTGCTTATTATTTCGTTCAATATTCCTTTTAATCTTGCAGCCCAAATCATAGCATATATTTTATAATCTACATTTAATAGACTAATGGGCCTATAGTTTGCCATACAAGTACTATCTTTATTCTCTTTCGGAACAAGCGTTATACAGGCTTGTTCCCATGATTGCGGCACACCCTCCGTTTCCACTGAATTGAATAACTTTACTCAGGGTTCAAGCAATTCTTTCCTAAAAATTTTATAGTACAGCGCCGAGAAGCCGTCTACGCCTGGTGTTTTTCCTTCTTTTAACTGAGATATAGCTTTTAGGACCTCTTGCTTAGAAATCTTAGTTTCCAAGCTTTCCTTCTGCTCTTGTGATATCTTTCTTAACAATTTAGAGTCTAGATAACTATCGATTTTACCTTTTATATCCTCCCTTCCTTGCTCCAAGTCATATACAGATTCATAGTAATCCCGAAACAATTTTAATAAATCTTCTTGTTTTGTATAATCTTTCTTGTCTACTGTTAATTTTGTTATTCTTTTTTCCTCTTTATACCTCATTAATTTCTTAGCCAACCACTTCCCTGCCTTATTCCCATTTTCAAAAAAATTCAATCTATTCTTTTTAAAATCTATTTCAATTTCTGTGTCAAATTTACTTTGGAGTTGTCTTCTCAGCATTGTAATCTCATTTAACAAACTTCTATTCCCAGGTTGTCTTTTCAGAATCTCCTCTTTCTTGCTCAATGCCTCGATAAGTCTTCCCTCTTTCAGCTTTTCCGCTTTCCTTATCTTACTTTGTTTTTTAATCAACAAACCCCTAACTGTAGCTTTACTCGCATCCCATATTGTCCTAATATCACAGCCCAATGTTTCATTTACTTTAAAGTAGAAATTAATTTCTTCTCTTAAAAACTGTACAAAGTCTTCTTCCTTTAAAAGTTTCTCCTGTAACCTCCAAGACCAATTCTTTCTATAGTCAAAATTTAATGACATATCGATCAAACAATGATCAGAGTATGTTTTAGGATCTACTTCCATTTTTCTAACTTTCCCTAATAAAGGTTTTGAAACCATAAAGAGGTCTATCCTAGACCAAGATCTATGGACTCCAGAAAAAAACGTAAAACCAGTTTTTTCATTATAAACGTGCGACCATAGATCCTCAAGCTCATGTTCCTGCATAAGGTCAAAACAACTCTTTGGGAGTTTCCCCTGGGAGTCTTTTAGATTTTTTTTCCAATTTTCTATCTCTTTTGACTTTCAAGACCCCATTAAAGTCTCCCGCTATAATCAATTTCCCCTTATCACATAACCTTAATTCCTCATTAAGGTTTTGAAAAAATGCATCCTTATTTTCGAGAGGCCCATATATGTTTACCACTGTTAGTACCTCTCTGCCTACATTTATTTCTACAATAATATATCTCCCATCGGGGTCTAACTTAACTTCTTTAGCCTCCCATTTTCTATTCACAAATGTTATGCATCCCCTTTTCCTTTTGGCTGTTGAAGCTATAAAGCAATTCCCCAACTTAGGGTTCTTTAGATATTTCACATCTCCTGTTCTAATTTTGGTTTCCTGTAAACAAACAATATCATACTTCCTTTTTTCCAAAAGAATGAAAAATTTGCTTCCTTTTCTTTTCATTATTTAACCCCCCTACGTTCCATGAGGCTAAGGTCAGCATTTTAAACAGTACTTAATATCAACAAATCAATTAAAAAGGATTAAATCAGACCGGCAATATACCCCACCTTTACAAGTTCTTCTAATCCAAAACGGTTAAAGCCTGTGCTGCCCCATTTTCTTCAGTCCGATTATTCCCAGCTAAGGTTTCCTTGGATACGTTTTCATCCATTTGCAACGAAGTTTCCCTTTTACTAAGGGAACTAAATTCTGGAGATATAGCAGGAAGTCCTAATGCATCCTCTTCCTCTGTTTTTCCTTCTGCTTGCAATGCTTTCCTGTAGAAATCTTTTGCTTTCTCAATAGAGTCAATTTTGAATCTCCTTTCTTTAAAGGTGAACACTACCCCTTCAAGGTTGCCCCATCTATAGCTGATATTCTTCCTCTGCAGATACGAAGTTAAAAATCTGTATTGTTGTCGCTGCTTCAGTATGGCTAAAGGCAAATCTCTATATATCTCAACTTTAACATTTTCAATTACCAGCGCTTCAGCAAAGTTCTTTTGGATGATTTTTTCCTTAATTCTTAAACTATTGAAGCCAACTGCGATATCACGGGGCAATCCCTTTTCTAATGCCGTTCTAGAACGAATTCGAAAAAGCTTATCCACTTGAACGTTCATCAAATCCTCTGGGATATCGAGGAAATTAGCTAGGGCTGGAATTATTGTCTTTTCCAAGTTTTCTTCCTCTGATTCCGGCAGGCTTCTAATTTTAATAATCTTGTCTTTCTGTCTTTTTTCCTGGATCCAAAGAATTTTTTCTTCTCTGTCTAGACGTCTTGCGGTTTCATCAAATCTGTTTTCCAATTCTTCCATCCTTTTAGCTGTCATCTGTACCTCTTCTTTAATATCTCTAAATTCTTTATTTAAATTATCAATTTTTTTCTTGTTTTAGTTTGTCTTGTTTCCATTAGTCAAATATAAGCCTAAATATTCCTAAGGCAAAAGATAGGGCTGAAACTGGCCGCACGTACAAACCAAAAGCTGCTGTACTATTATGTATTCCAAGGTCCAACTTTCAAAACTTCTTTCAAACCAAGGTGGCTTTGAATCTCTCTTCTAATCAAATCTAACTAAATATAATGCCCAGGATATACATATATATTATCAATTTCTACTTAGTTCCACCGTTTTCAGCCAATTTCACAGTCTCAGTCTGCAATACTGTTTCCCCTCTTGCTCCAGATGAAAGCACTTCACTGATTACTCATAGAGTGATTTTAGCTTCGAGGAGAACAGCTGGTAAATTTGCGCCTGTTCTCAGCCCCTAATTTATGACTAGTAAAATACTACTAAAGCTCTGAAGTTCAAGACTCAATGATTCATTAATACTCATGAACCTATTTCACAAAGGGTCGATGTTGAAATGTACTCAAACTCTTTGAAAAAAGGATTTGCCTTATCTTCTAAATCTTCTGAATGGGGATACAGTGTCAGTTTAAGTCAAAAACTCATTTCAAAGACAATCCGTCCCCTTCAAGCTCCGTACTCCCAGGGCAACCCAAAACCTAAAGGTTTTGTCTGGTTCTTCTCACGTCCAGCACAAACTCACTCTTCTGAAACCTTGGGTGGGCCAAACCCCGGTTCCTACAGCAATGTAAAGTTGTTGTCAGGACTGATTACTTGAAGTAAGGCTCACGTCGCGACGGCTGCCTTGCGACTTTCTCCGAGGCTCCCTCTCCCCTCAACAGCAGCTCCCCGATGTGGAGGCGTTAGGAAGCCTCTCAAGTCCCCTGTCGGCCCTCGCCCCAGTTTTCCCTCAAACTGGGGACTTTCTAGCTCCCAACAGCTGTTAAGTTGGGGCCTCAAACAAGTCCGCGACGGACCTCTGGAGAAGGAGCAAACGCTCTACACCTCCATTCGCCTGATGTCACAACCGGAAGTCTGTCTGAGTTTTTGTTTTTTGTTTTTTGTTTTCTTTTTTTCTCCTTTCAGTTCCCAGTTCCTTGCTTATACATGTTTAAGAAGGATATTGACAAGCTGGAACAAGTCCAGATGATCAGGGGTCTAGAAACCAAGCCTTATGAGGAATGACTGAGGGCGCTAGGTAAGTTTATCTTGGGGAAGGGCAGTCTGAAAGATGATATGATAGCTGTCTTTAAATATAGATGATGGAAGCAAGCTTGTTTACTTCTGCTCCAGACACTAGAACATGAACCAATAGATTCAAATAAGAAAAGAGATTCCATCTAAACATTAGGAAGAATTTCTTAACTGTAAGAACTGTTTGACAGTGGAATAGACTGCCTTGGGGGCGGGACTCTCCTTGAATCCATAAATGTGATCAGGATTATTCTTAAACTTTTCTATTCCCCCCCCCCCAAGCATGCCCAACCTGTCCTGGAGGACACCAGAACTTGCCTTTTTAAAATGCAATTTTGGTGGTCTATCTCTGTTTATAGATGCAAACCATACACTTCAAACCAGGAGTGGGGGAACCAGATCCTCCAGGTGGTGCTGGACTATAGCTCTCATTATGCTTGATTGTCAGCTGCACTGACTAAGGCTGATAGAATTGTGAATCCTACAAACTCTGAAGACTAGAGGCACATGTTCCCAATTCCTGTTCTAAAGAAAGCAGAAGGATCTCAACAGGAGATGGAGTGCACTTCCTTCTGGATTCTTCCTCATACAGCAATTTGCAGTAGTTTGCACTGTGGTAAAGACAGCTCAGCAGAGCAAGAAGAAACATTGGGTGTGATATGAGAATAACAATGATGACAGATTTATTCAGATTGCTGATATAGTAGCTGTGAAGTACCTTGAAAGAATGGAAATGCTACACAAATCCCATTATTAAATTTACATGGAAGGATGGTGGCTGTTCCTTTTGGGGCTAAGGAAGGCCTCAGAGGAAAACACATTCTATCTGCTACTGACAAGCTCTTCTTCAAATCAAACTATATACATCAGACTTTCAGAAGTATTTCTTCCATTGAAATCTGATAGTTTTATTGTCACTATCAAACCTTAAACCACTTGGCGGCCTGACCATCACGAGGAGAGCTGTTCACAACTTCCACACAAAAACCAGTTCATCAAAATGGCAAGCTAAGTGTGCATTTACTAGTTTTTAAGGACTAAATGAAAGCTTTCTTGTTGAATCGGTAGCGGGCCAAGAAGGAGAGGGAAGCTACAGCGTCTAAATAAGTGGCTGGAATCTAGTTTATATCTTATGCCTGAATAAGTCCCCCCATAGAAGTAGTTGGACATTTTTGTCTAATGTACACCATAGCAATACAATTTCATGTTACACAGTTATAGTGCTATGAGTCCACTTTAAATGTCATGGAATCCTTGGGATTTGCAATTTAGGGAGGGACATTTAGAATTACTAGTCAGAGAGCTCTAATGAGTCAACAGACTACAAACACCAGGACTCCATAGGACACAGCCATGACAATTAAAGTGGAATCATAGTGCTACAACAGTGCAGTATGAAAGGATCTATAAGCACATGCTGATTTTCTTCTGGAATTCTCTGGCATACTCCATTATCCAACATATGTTTGCGATGTAATCCCTAGTGCCTCTTCTTTTCCTGAACTCAGCTTGTAGCTATGGAATTTCTGACTCTATATATGGAAGTAGTCTTTGCTGTAGAATTTTGAGCATGGCTTTTTCTGCATGGGAAATTAATGCAATGTTCCTGCAGTTGCTGCAGTCTTTTGTGTCTTCTTTTTTGGATCAATGTATATCAATTGTTTCTAATTGGTGGGCCATTGTTTTGTTTTCCATATTTGTTGGCAGATTTTAGTTAGAACTAAAGTCAATCCTGTCTTTATAGACTGCAGCAGTGTATCTGACACTGGGTCCTTAAGCCCATATTTTTGAAAGAGCCACAACTTTCCAGATCTTCAGTAGTGTGTCTTCAGTCGTGAAACATGTTCTTCCTGGTTCACAGTATCTGAAAGACCATATCTTCCCATATAAGCCTGCCCAAGTTTTAAGATCCTCAGGGGCGTCAATAAGTTTGGTGTCACCCGGTGCGGTAACCCATATTGTCACACACACAAACACACACACACCCATGGACTTCCTTACCATAACAGGCCATACAGAATGTTTTTTTGTACTTAGTAATGCTTTTTGTATCAATGTTACATATCAATTGTGATTCCCGTATATCATTGGCTGTAGTGGCAATAGCAATTATATAAACAATAACAAAATTAGAATTATACCTTCAGACTCAAGGCACCAAGATTCCCCTGGCACCAGTGTTGTAATTCATTTAGACCTCTAGTTAAGAATATTCCTATTTTCCTAAATAATTTGCATAATTGTACGCCTCTGTTAATTAAATCAATGTGTTCCTGGGCATTACTTCTTTAACAAAAATCTTGGTCCCAGAAGG
>CM028773.1:3535298-3548448 GCA_016801065.1 Sceloporus tristichus
CTGGCTGACAAAGGTAACTCCATCTTTCTATAGCTTTTATATTTCAAAAAGGAATTTCCACCACATTCCCCCCTTTTGATGCTTCATCAATATTTCATATTGCATGATACTATCAACTATTAACTATTAACTATGTTTATATGACACTCTAAACTCAGAACAAAACAAAACTGTCTAGCAGTTACCAAAATATTAATATTCTTACCATCACCAGGCAATAACATCTTCCAGTCGGTCCAATTTCAGAAAGACAGTGTATAGCATTAATTAAACACACATATTCTCATTGCTTTTAACCCTTTGACACTTTTGTTGGATCTGATTCTCTGGAGTTTACTCTGGACACCAAGCTAATCTTCTAATAGTGATGTATTGTGTATTTGTTTCATGATTCAATAGGAAAACACCACTATAAAGAATATTGTATCTGCTGTCAGAATCTCCTCTCATTGAGAAACTATAATTTTTAGCCTGATGTTACAGACTCTTGCCAAGCAACTGTTACTATGCTTCTCTGGACTACTCTCATAACAGAATAGGAATGCCCAGGGTGTCGCCATGTTTCAGATGTTCCTCCACTCCAGGGGCATCTTCCATCTCACGTTTCCTCAGGGAGATCACTATGGAATAGCTCTTGTTGTGTAATGCCATTTAATCAGATCTGGCCTTCACACTTTAAGACTATCTCCAGATGTATAAAAGTCTCCCTCCTTTCAAAGAGCGTCCTGAGAAAAAAAAAACTTACCATGCTTGACTTGAATTTCATGCCAATTCCACAGTTAACAATAGGAATCCTGACGACAAACACAATTATGTCTTTGATCATGGAGCTTGATGAGCTTATTTCTTCTTTTCAATAGGAATGCTTTATTAACTTTATTGTGAAAACCATATGTTTATTGCTTATGTCAGGAACATATGTGCATGTATGTAGGCTTATGTTTTGGGATGTGATTTGATTTGAGAATATGTATGTTTGAACATATCACTTTTAGCATTAATTACTTATAAAAACCTCAGACAACAAACAGAAACATGAATAAAGAACACAAACAAGGAATATAGACAAGAAAAAGAGGCAATGTCTCTGAAAAAAAATATTTTGATGGAGCATCAGCTCAAACTTGATTGAAGTCCAAGGTGGTGCCTAGCTTTTCTTGATTGATGGCAAAGTAGAGCCCACTCAGCTTCCGGTTGTAAGTGGGGCTTAGACTTCGCTCCTCTTGTCTTTATCTGTGGCCCCCCCTTTTCTCAGGCAAAGGAAAAGCAAAAACACTGAAAAATACTAATTGACAAGTTATTAGAATGTTATGAATACATTAAAGGTATACTTTAGCCACATTTCATTAACTCCCCCTTATAGGCTTTGCTAAGATATTTCTCTTCTAGAATTTATATCTCACTGCTAACTCTAACTAACAACAGACCCCTGGATCATTCTTGGGTCACCCTGAGCTCTTTATGCCTTAGGTTTTTATCTATGTCTGCATCTTTGGACTTTTTGAATGCTTTTTTTTTTAACATATGTCTTTATTTTTACAGACTGCATTTAAATGTACATACTGAATATGAATCTTTAACTCTGACCCAATGTACAGTACTCACAGCTTTATCTCATTTGAATCCACAACAGTTTGACAACAGAACAGGGAACAGGAAAAACAAAACTATGATAGAGTGACTTCTTTGCTTTTTACTCAGGACTCAAAAAATCAGTTCATGCTCTTTTTAGTCACTCCTCTCAGGCCAAAATGATATATTCTAGCTTGGAATTAGGATACAATTTCACACATGCTGGCTTGAATTTAGCTTGATTAACTTTGATTACGTCTGGCAGTGGAAACCAGAATTTGAATTTGTAAAGTGTTTCCAAATTTTCTCTTGCTACAATATAGTAAAATACCAATTTCTTTAATACTTTCATATCCTTATTCCATTCCAGAACCACATAATAATTCAACATAGGATCAACTGGCTCGCCATGTTATTTTTTCAAAATAACAAAAATTATAAATTTCAATGAGTGTGAATCAAATTGACAATCACTAATTAACCAGAATATAACAATTATATTCTGGATCTCTGGGTTCCAAAATCACAAAAAGACACTTCGGTTGAATCAAAAATACATTTAGATATTATAAAAATAAAAATTCAAACTAAAACAATATACAAAATCAA
The DNA here is from genome assembly GCA_016801065.1 of Sceloporus tristichus. NCBI lineage: Eukaryota > Metazoa > Chordata > Lepidosauria > Squamata > Phrynosomatidae > Sceloporus > Sceloporus tristichus. Next base: position 3,537,480 of record CM028773.1, read on the forward strand.
AAACCTCTTGGATGGGCCATTCTCAAAACTTTAAAAAATATCTCAGCATCTGTTATAACAAAATCATTTCAAAAACTTTAGGCCAGGAATTTAAAACAAAAAACAATTATTGCAGTCAATAATCAAGAATCAAAACAAGTCAAAATATGCAAGAGCAAAATCAAAAATTAAAACCAGGAACAAAAAAATGATTTAAAACAAGCCAATTTAACATGACATTGGCAAGACTTTGCAGACATCTTTGAGCTCAAAAATACAAAAGCTAGCTCATGATATGGCCTCAAAAATTAGCAGTTGAAATAAGCACAAAATCAGCACACAATATTCAGAAAAAGCAAAAATTCAATAGGAAACAGGCCAGGAAACTCATGGATCACAACTTAAAACTCAAAAAAATAAAAAATACAAAAGCTATTTCTAGCCAGGCAGCAGCAAAACTTTGCATGACCTCAGGCTTCAAAAGAATTCAGGCCTAACACACTAATCTTATCAACTTTAATTGGAAAAATAATTTAGCTGGATTGCCAATCAGAAGATTGCAGGTCAATAATTCAAAAACCCCAAAAGCACAATGCTCAAAAACAAAAATTTCTTTGGTCTTCACTTAAAACAATTGCATTTTAAAAAACATACTGTATACAAATTCCCAAAGGCACAACTTAAACTTCATTTTAAAAAACCCATGAGAGCATCTTGAAGCCAGAAAATAAACACAAAATATTGAAAAAAACTGCTTGCCTTTAAATTAAAAAAATCTCAAAAACAAGCTTGCATCTCTCAGGTCAGATAGGATCCAATCTGGCTGCTGCTATTCATGTAACATGAACTCTCTCTGCAAACACACACACACACACACTTTCTACTCAAAGGAAAACAAACCAGCTTAATGCAATCTCTTATCAAAAACAAGCTTCTTCAGAGATCACCCTTAACAAGACAGTTACTATTCTTTCATCTAAGTCTAAAGCACAACGTCTCTATTCTTTTGCCTTTAAAAATAGTCTACAAAAATCTCAGCCAGAGGGGAAGAGGAAAAAAAACCAAGCTTTGAACTTACAACTTACAACGCTTTGCTGCCCCATCTCTTTAGCCACAGCCAGGAAAAAAACCCTCACACACAATGTAGCCAAAAAGCCTCAAAGATAATTCCCCAAACATTTGGCCAAAACTCACCCAATATTTAACTTTCAAAATTACTATTAAAACCAATCACCAAAATCACACCAAAGGCTCTGAAAAGTTCCCATGTTAGTGTGAAAGTCACCACATTGGCAACACGAAACTCCATTCCAGGTTTTCTTTCCAACATAGCTGCTACTATTCTAGCCTTAGCCAAAGGAAAAGTTTTAAAATGCAAACCGTGGGCCTTCTGTAACCCCTCTTTCTCTCTCTATCTCCAGCCAGAACTCAAACCACTTTGTCCTTCTGCACCAAACTCATTTCTAAATCTTTCTCAGCACTTAAATATACTCAAACCTTCTACAACATGCTTGAGCCTTCAATTTCACAACACAAACCTTGTTTATACTTTCCTCTGTAAACATTTTCCAACCATTATCCAAACCACTATTGCGACTCAAACTTTCTCCTTTCACACACCATCATTTCACATCCTCATACCTTCAAACACTTTCTTTTATCTTTCTCACAATTTTCTCCTCTCTTAGATAACTTCCAACCACAGTCCAGTTCACAAAATCAGGCCACAGCTGAGGCATACTAGCTAAGCTTAAAACTCACTATTTTATTACTATGCCATAACAACAACACTATAAAGCACTTATTTCTGCCCATCTTGTTAAAACTTTCACTGACAAAAGAATTTGCAATGTCTTTGGGAAGGCACAGGCTTAATATTCAATTTAGAAAGCACTTATTTCTTTTGGCTTTAAATGGGTATGCATTCAAATTTAGGGCAGAACTTTCCCAAAGGCACTGATCATTTAAAATCATGAAAACCCTCAAGTCAAAACACCAATTTCCCCAAAATTTATCCACAATATACACAAAGGCAATTTCCAATTTTTATAATTTAAGCAATTTCAATTTCCCAAACAACAAGTTTCTATCTCTGGGTTGCTCCTGACCACTATCTAACACACAAAGCTAATTCAAAATCCTCTTTTCTTCTCATGTGGGGGCCTTCTTCCCTGATTTGCACCTCTCTCTACAGAGTCTATCTCTATCCTTTCTATCTCTTCCACAATCTGAGCCAAATCAATCTGAATCTTGAACACAGCTTCTTTAATACCAGTTAATCTCTCATCCTTTCTAAACACCAATTCTCTGCAACTATTCAATCCAGGTGGGCTCTTCTCAACAGTCTTATACCAATAGAAAATATACAAACAATCATCAAGTAACCCTCTTTCTGGCTCCAATGTTTTAGAATACAACTGCAAGACAATGTCAATATCTATACTACCCTCTCTCGGCCAATTTGGCAAAATCTGACTCCAAACATCTTTACACAAAAAGATTAACCGCTCCTTTTTCAAACGTTTCCCCATGCCTTTCCTAAAACATTCATCAAAATGACCAACCATGTAATCCAAAGGAGTTTTACCTCCCTCAGCCATCCTTAGACACTTAACAACCAAAATGACCACAAGCACAATTTCAACAGGCACAAACACTATAGGATTAAGATTTAAACACTGGACAGATTGCAAAACCCACAAATCTCAGACACTAATCAGCAGACAAATTCCACACGTTTTCAACCCACGTTTTACTCTTTACTGGAACTCAACAGTCTTTACTGGAGCATCCACCACAACCAGACAGAATGAAACAAAATACCACAACCATAATTTATACTCACAATAGACCAATGCTTTCCTCCAATTCTCCACCAGCACCTAACTTCTAGCTATTTAAAACAAAATACCACAGAAGGGAAAGGTTTGCCACCACACAAAAGGTCAACAATGTATTGGCACTTGGAGATCAGTAGATTAACTACCCCCAGCACAACTGAGCAAGTGCCTTATACTTCTCCACACTAATTCCACACTTTGGCAAAACAATACTTACACAATGTTTCAGTTCCCAGTTCCTTGCTTATGTTCCCTAGGGGCCCGGTTCCTGAGTTTTGGCAAGAAGGCTTCTCTGGGCAGAACCTTTGCTACTGGCTCAGCTAACACAGGGAGGGGGTCCTTTCTCCCACTCGCATCCAAAGATTTGGACCGGTCAACGAGGCTCCCTTTTTAGTGCACTTTTCCTATATTTTATACTTTACCTGTTCCTGAAGAGATGATTCTTCTTTTATTTTTACTTTTCCCTTTCCTTTTTCCCCCAGTGAATTTTCAAATTATTAAGTGGTCTCCTTGGCTAGACTCTGACTCCACCACTTGAGCCAATCCTTATCTTATCCCTCTTCAATCAAAAGGTATTGAAGTGCGCGCAGGGCATTGATAAGAATCTACTCATAGTGGAAACATGTACAGCCAGGAAGGAGTTAATTTCTCCCACTCTTTGCCAATTCCTGCTTGCCTTGCCTCCTGGCTGGCTCGCCAAATATGTAATAGAAATTTCAGGATACTTAGATTTCTAGGTTTTTGCAGAGCAAAAGGATCAGCAAGAGGACCTAATAATTGAAATTCCATAAGTTTATTTCCAGTTGTCGACAAAGGAAAACATTGAACTCAGTGGAATTCAAGTTCCAAAAGCTGAGAACCCCAAACAAGACAAAATGGCTCTTTTTATATTATTCAAGACAAAGGAGCTTCTTCAATACACCTGATTGGCTAATTACAATTTAAACATACAGAATTCTTACAATCAGAACAGAAATACATGCATACATTAAAACTGCATCATCACTCTTTACCCCTCCTGTAGGAATTCAGTGGCCTTCCTTCCTAACCTTGCTTCTGGATGTCCTTATCTCAGTAGTTTATGTTATGTCTTTCTTACTGGTGCCAGCTTCCATTCAGGTCAAGATGCACTCACTATTCCTTTGCTCTAGTAACTTCAAGCCTTTATTTCAAAACTATCTCTCTGGCTGACAAAGGTAACTCCATCTTTCTATAGCTTTTATATTTCAACAAGGAATTTCCACCACATTGAACACAGTCCCTATTCTGATTTATAACTGAGCCAAGATATAGGAAATCTTTAACTATTTCAATTTCCTCCTCATCTAGCTTGAAGCTATGTAAACCTCCCATGGACATTATTTTTATTGTCTTAATGTTCAACAGTAAGCCTGCTCTTCAACTTTCTTCAGTAGCCCTTCCAAGTCTTTGATGTTTTCTGCATTTCTTAGGTCTTTATCACATGGTGACCTAAGTGCTGTCATCCCAAAAATGGTTAAAGTGCTGTCACTCCAGAAAAGCAAGCCCATTTGCTAATGGTTATCACACACAAGAGCACAATAAGGGTTTAAAGGCACAGTATTTAGGGTTAGATTCGAATTTGGCTATCAGATGGGTGAGGACAAATCCCCATTGCTTGCTTAGAAATATCTGTTCTGAGCATGCTCCAAATTGTTACTTCCACAAGTGCCCTCCCACATGCTGCAGGGAGGGAGGCAGGAAGGGGAAACCAGGGAGGGACGCCTCTTTGCCACAAAAGCCCCAAAAGCTGTGTCAGAGGAAGGTAGACAGACTCTGTAAACCACAAAGACACACACCTACACACAAGAGTCATATGAGTCCTATTTCCTCTGAGGCTGAGAGAGTGTGACTTTCTCAAGGTCACCCAGTGGGATTCATGACCAAGCAGGGCCCCTGTCTGTCATCCATCCATCCATCCATCCATCCATCCATCCATCTCTGTCTGTCTGTTATCCATCTCTCTCTCTCTCTCTCTCTCTCTCTCTGTGTGTGTGTGTGTGAGATCTATCTATCTATCTATCTATCTATCTATCTATCTATCTATCTATCTACTTACCTATCTCTGCCATCTGTGTGTGTGTATGTGTGTGAGCTATCCATCCATCCATCCATCCATCCATCCATCCATCCATCCACTTACCTATCTCTCTCTCATCTATCTATCTATCTATCTATCTATCTATCTATCTATCTATCTATCTATAAACTTACCTATCTCTGCCATCTGTGTGTGTGTGTGTGTGTGTGTGTGATCTATCCATCCATCCATCCATCCACTTACCTATCTCTCTCTCATCTATCTATCTATCTATCTATCTATCTATCTATCTATCTACTTACCTATCTCTGCCATCTCTCTCTCTCTCTGTGATCTACCTATCTATCCAGCCACCCACTGTACCTAGCTATCTCTGTCCTCTCTCTCTCTCTCCTTACCCATCTCTCTCTGTCATCCACTTATCTATCTCTGTCCTCTATGTTTCTTTGTCATCTATGTGTCTGTCTGTCTGTCTGTTTATCTGTCTATCCATCCGCTTACCTACCTCTGTCATCTATCCACTTACCTACCTACCTACCTACCTACCTATCTATCTATCTACCTACCTACCTCTGCCATCTCTTTCTCTCTCTGAAACAAGTCCATAAACTTGCCTGATTCCAGCGAGGGCTGAGCCTCCCAGATACCCTCCTTTTCCAGGACATGTCCTCCATTTCTCCCTCCAAATCGCCTCCCTCTGCCTTCTTCTCCCACCAGCAGCTCTGCCTTTCATTAGAGCTCCATTAGAGGAGGAGAGAACGGGGCAAGGAGGACTGTGTGTGTGTGTATCCCCTTAAGAAGTCTCTATTCCCAGGGACAGCAAGGCATTGCGAGCCTTGCATTGTCCCACAGCAGCCATTGCATGAGAACAGCCAATTCGCAAGGAAAAGGGGCAAGTGAATCCGGTAGTTTTACAAATTTACTTATTTCCAGATTGACCTCACATTCACCCTGGATTCTCTTCTGAGAGAAGCAGCTGCGAATTGGTCCCTGGACCCTGGGTGACCCTGCATTGCCTCCACATTAAATTCCCAGTTTTGCCCCATGTGAGGGTGGCTACATTTCTTTTTTTCCAATTTTGGCAAAAATTAGGAAGAGTTTCTCCTTCTTGTTTTGGTAAAACAGTTTATTGCTTTTCATGAACTGTTCAGTACTTGGCATTCTGAATCAATTTTCACTTGGCGGTGGCTATAATCATTCAGGTTCATTCATTCAACCAGAAAAGAAACCGGTGATATACCCAACCCCATGTATTTTTTTTCTCTCCAGAGCATTTACAAATTCTCTGATCATTTCAGGCTTGACCATTTCCCTCTTTGGATACTCAAGGATGAGCAGTTCAGGAACTCCTGACAGATGTTAGATACAGAATTAGAGAGGACTACAGTGAATGTATCCGCTTTGGACCAGCGAGGGAGCTCCTTCTTTACAGGTCCTGCCTCCCTCGGCAGAGCAGAGATGATGCCTCCGATGTAAAGCTATATTTTCAAAGGACAGTTTCCTGTACCATTGATAAAATGTAGACATACAACTCCAACATTGTAATTTCCCCCCCTTTCTTTTCCCTGGTTGATAGTTGACATCTTTGTCTGATGAAGAAGACTATTGAACTTGGCCAATAAAGGTGTTGCTGTTTTGTGGGTTTGGGATGCTGAGCCCAGTCCCTTTCAGCTGGGATTTCTCTTGGTTTGATACAGAGAGCTGTATCTCTTAATGCAAGTGGGATGGGCACCGGGTCTGAATGAAGAAGGGTCTCGGAGAACAACCTTTATCACTGGATGTTGAAACTGAATGGACTGACCGAAATGGATCCATTTTCAGTATCTAAGGATCTTTAGAGTCATTTGTAAACGGCTGGAGACCTCTGGTTGCTTTTTAGTGAAGAAAAGAACATGATTTGGCAGCTAAGACTTCAATAGATTGAATTAGTGGACGAAGCAGAGGCTATAATATAGGGAGAGATGTTGTATTTGTACCGTCAGCCTTTATCTGAAAGAGCCAGTGTGGTTGTTCTGTCATAAAACGGGTGTGTGTCTAGTTGTCACCCGTCAGGAAGAAACTCTTGGCCAAAAGGCCATGCCACCCATCTGTCTGTTTCAAGGTGTTGAGGACACTGTAATACCTCGGGATTGAACCCTCCGGGGTTGAGGACTCTGGAGGATCCCAACACTTTGACCAATGGTGCAGCCAATATCTGGCCTGGTAGAGGTGTGTGTCCATACGCATATATCTTTGGCCCCTTTATGCATCCATGAATATCTATGTATAGACCCACTGAAGCATCCATGCACCCACACCGCCTCCTCCCCAATCCCTAGACAAGAGGAGATGGAAAATCTAAAGTCCTCGGTGAAAACACACTGCAAAAACAACCCAGTTGGAGACCCCTTTCACTGCCCTGGCTCAGTGCTAGGGAATCCTGGGAACTGTGAGACATTTAGCCTTCTCTGCCAGAGAGCTGTGGTGCCATAATAAACTACACTTCCCAGGATTCCCTAGCATTGAGTCAGGGCAGTGAAAGGGGTCTCCAACTGGGTTGTTCCTGCAGTGTGTTTTTGAGATCCACTTAGAGAAGTGGAAGCCCGGCTGGCGGAGTGGGCTGACTAGGGCTCCTTCGAGGGGAAATGGGGGGCTACGACTGGAACCCTCCCTCGGGCATAGAAACCCATTGGCTGGCCTCAGTCCCACTCTCTCAGCCTCAGGGAAACGCCATCTGAACCAATCATGCCTAGAAAGCCCAGAGAAAGGTTCGCCAAAGTGCTGGAATTGGAAACCACACGATCAAGGAGGAACCAGGGCAGGAGGCGATGCGTATTTTAATCGCTTCCCCCCTCCTCGCTTTCTCCTCCTGGAGAGTTTTCCTTCCGATCCCAAGAAAGCAATTGCCGGGGGATGAGGAAGAAGAAGCCAGTGGAGTTTGGAAAGCGTGCACCGTCTACTTTGTGCCTTTTCTTTGCCCAATAAAGGTTTTATGTTTGGTGGATCTGGGATGTTCTTGTGTTGTTTGCAAAGTGGGAGCCTAACCCGAATCCCTTTCCGAGCAGCCGCCTTCTGGGATCTCTCTTGCTTTGGATGCAGAGAGCGGTTGGAAAAGTTACTTAACGCCGTCGCAGCCAGTTTCCATAAGAAAGGGTTTTGCAAAAGCTCTGCTGCTTTGCAAATGAGAGGTTTATAAGGTGCAAAACACAGAAACAATCCAGTTTGAGACCCCTTTAATCCTGGGAACGGTAGTTTTGTGAGCCATTTAGCCGCTTCTGTCAGAGAGAGCTCTGGTGCCACAATAAACTCCAATTCCCAGGATTCCCTAGCACTTAGCCAGGGCAGTTTAAAGGGGTCTCAAACTGGGTTATTTCTGCAGTGTGTTTTTGGACCTTAGCGAAAAGTAAGAAAGCGTCCAGTGGGAGCTGTCTTTGGCCGTTTAACAAATACAAACAAGAACCTACCAGTGATTTTGTGCATTTCGGTTGGACGATGAAGGCATCACTGCTGGATGTTTATGGGGAAAGGAAGTGGCTTGGGCAGAAGGTATGAATAGAGAAGGATCTGGGATTATTTTAAAAAGAGAAATCCTTATCGTTGGATTTTAAAAACTGAATGGTCTGGATCCATCTTCAGCAAGACTGGCTGAGTGCTAGGGAATCCTGGGAACGGTGGCTGATTGCGGATTATGGTCTGACAGAGGAGGGTAGATGTTCCCAGAAACTGTTCTAGCCTTGAGCCAGGGCGGTTCAAGCGGTCTCAGAGTGGGTTATTTCTGGAGTGTGTTCTGCCCCTTTGGAGGACTTTTCATTGCTTGGGGGAGGATCTTTAAAGTCCTTTGCAAACGACTAGAGACTTCAGATTGATTCGTGTGTCTTAAGAAAATAAAAACAAATGATTGGCAGGAAGGAGGGAGGGAGGGAGGACTCAAAGGCGGAGTCTCTTTTTTAACTAGACCCAAATCCGTCGCGCTTGCTGCTCTTCACTTTCCCCTCCTTCGAACGGAGCGCACGGATTCAGCCCCGAAGGCTCCCACTCTTTTCGGCGTCTCTTGCGGTGAGGAGGAGGAGGAGGGGGATCCGGGAGGGAAGGGAGACCGAGGACCCCTCCTCCATTTCAGCCTTCTTCTCTAGGAGGCGTTTCCAGGAGTAAGGGGCCGGGATTGACATTTCTAGATGCCTCTTTAGAGCTCTTTTTTGGGGCTGGGGGTAATCTGTCCCTTTTTCTGGAGAAGGAAAATGGGAAGCGCCCTGTTCAGTTCCCCTTCTCCCCTTCTTCTTATTTCTCCTTGGCGAATACTGGAACCAGGCACTTAAAAAAAGGCTCATGTGGCCATTAAGGCTGCATCCAGACTGGAGAAATAATAACCTGGTTTGGCACTGCTTGAAGTCTTTTTCTGGCCCTTTGCTATGGAATTCTGGGAGTTGGAGTTTGTTGTGGGCCCAGAGCGGAGCGACAGCTGCTGCCCTCATTTTCTTACTTTCCTCTATTGGAGTTGGCCTCTGTGGCCTCTGCTCCCCGCCCTTCCTTCACTTTTTAGGGATGATGGCTGCCGCGGTGCCTCTTTTTCATCACCTGTGCGACTGAGGCTCGCCCCTCTTTCCCTCCCGCGGTATGTGCGCATGCGCCCTGAACGAAGAAGAGGGCGCGGTCTGCGCTGCCGGCGCTGAGCATGGCAGGGGATGTGGGCGGGAGCAGCTGCCGTGCGTCCGAAGTGACGTAATGACGCTTGGTGTGGACCCACCCGGCGGGGCAGTGGAGCACTTTGACTTGGCTTGGCCTGATGGGGCGTGGCCAAAAGCGGAAGGGGAGTGGCTTAAATGAGGAGAGAGGTTTAGGCATGATGATGGCTTTCCCTCAAGAGCAGTAAAGACGAGCGGAGGAGGGGCGGGGCTTCTGAGGCCTAGCGAGCTACTGGCTTTACTCTAAAGCACTGTTTCCCAAACTCCGATCGTGTAAGTTCTAGGACTTCAACTCCCAGAAGCCTCAGCCAGTTGGACCGACTGCCAGGGATTCTGGGAGCTGAAGTCCAAAACAGCTGGAGGGCCAAAGTTTGGGAATACTTTGCCCTTTAAGATATTTTTTTTGAGGAGTCCTCCCTCCAGCCCTTCTGCCATGGCTCCAGAGGGAGAGAAGAACCAATGAACTGGACCCCTTCTTACTAGATTGTAAGCCTGAGGGCAGGGAATTGTTCAATTAAAAGAAGAAGAAAGTAAGCCGCTCTGATATAGGGTTGCCATACGTCCGGACCTCCAAACCAGGAAAAATGTAGGACAAAATTTTCAAATGTAGGACACATTTTTGTGTGTGTCCTACATTTGAATAGGAACCTCGTGTGTGAACATACATGCTCAAAAGTTGTCTTTAGGTAACCTCACAGACACAGACACCCCTCAGAATTGCCCCTTCCTAGTGAGGGAGAGGGCAGCTGGTGGGCACTCTTTGCTTGGGAGGGTCTTCTCTTGCTTCCCTCTTTTGGCTACCAGGAAGGGCGGAGAGCCATCTGTGCTTGTATGCGTTTGGTAAAAAAACAGAAATCTTCCAGTAAACACTCTTTGGCTTGCCATAACCCTCCTGCCAGTGGGACATTCCTGGTTTTTCACCACTAGGGGGCGTCCCTGCGCGGTTTCCTCTCCCAGCCACCAATCTGGTGACTTCCACACCAAAATGGGTCCTTTTCAGAGCCTTTGGTGTGATTTTGGTGGTTGGTTTTAATGGTAATTTTGAGAGTTGAAATAAGTTCCAATTATTTTTATTCAATTAGGGCTATGTTTTATTGCCATATTAACATTACAGGGACTTTTCAGGGATTTTGACTGAATATTTGGTGAGATATGGGGGGGACTTGGTGAATTTTGGCCAAACGTTTGGGGAATTATCTTGGAGACTTGTTGGCAACAGGAGGTTGCAACTTGCCAGACTCAGGAAGAGCCTGAGCTCCTCCTCTGTTTGGTCCCAGCAAGGCAGCAGGGGGGAGAGGGCCATTTCCTTTGGCACTGAGGAGAGGAGGAGGAGGTGCGTGGCTATTTTCAATATTTATTTTGCCCCTGTGTATTTTTTCTAACCTTGACTGCCAAAGCTCAATGCTCTGGAATTCTGGTGTCTGTGAGGC
>CM028773.1:3548548-3563699 GCA_016801065.1 Sceloporus tristichus
GATAGATAGATAGATAGATAGATAGATAGAGTCTTGGAATTAAAAACTGTGTGTGTGTGTGTATGTCTTGAAATTAAAAATCCCTCTTGGAAGTGGGAATGAAATGTTGTGTGGATGCAGCTGGGTTCTTAGCTCAGAAGTTGGAATGCAGTTCTGTGCAGAGCCGGGGAGTTCCCAGAATCCCTCAGCCAGCTCTGGCTGGGGGATTCTGGGAGTTATAGTCCCCCAAGCTCTGGTTTAACATTTGGAGATGGGGATGCGGAGTGGGTGGGTGGGAGTGAGGGAAACTCTTTTCTCTCCTCTCTCTTGGGTCCTACTTTGGGAGAGAGGCAGTATATAAATCAATCAATCAATCAATCAATCAATCTGTGGGCTACCAAACCCTGAATGGGAAAAGCAAACTGTGACTGGGAGGAAATCCACTTCCAGATTGGAAAACACAGATATCTGTATCTGTATCTATGTATAAATGTTAAACAGTGTATGGTGTGCTAGCAACCACAGAGGCTTCCAGGAAACCCTTCTCTTCTTTTTATAACAAAATAATAATAACAGTAATAATTTTGGAATTGGGGAGGATGGATGGGAGGAGCACAAAACAATGACCCAGGGCCACAAATGGCCCATAGCTGCCCTATTTAATCCTCCTACTCCATAGTGGTTTGATCACTGGAGTACTATGACTCTGGAGTCCAGGGTTAGATTCCCAACTGAACCATACAAAACCACAGGGTGATCTTTTGTAAGCCACAAATGCATCTGAGGAAGTAGACTGAAGCCTAGGAAAGCTCATGCTCCAATTTCTTTCTTTCGGTGAGTCTCAAAAGTGCTGCAAGATCTCTCTACTTCTTCTTCTTCTTCTTCTTCTTCTTCTTCTTCTTCTTCTTATTATTATTATTATTATTATTGGATCTAAATGCATCTGAGGAAAATGCTAGGAAACCTGACATCTAGGAAAACTCATGCTGCCAATGTGTTTCTTTCAGTTAGTCTCAAAGGGGTTACAAGATTTCTCTACATGTTGTTGTTTTTGTTGTTGTTGTTGTTACATCTGAAGAAGCAGACTGTCTCCAAAAGCTCATGCTGTCAATTTCTTTCTTTCAGTTAGTCCCAAAGGTGCTACAAGATCTCTCTACATGTTGTTGTTGTTGTTGTTGTTGTTATTATTATTATTATTATCATTGCATCTAAATGCATCTGAGGAAGTAGATTGAAGTCTAGGAGTCCTGCTTCTCTTTCCCCGAACCTGAGGAACGCAGCCCCCTTCTTCCCCTCCTTTTTGTGTGTGTGTGGGGGCTCTTAGGCTCTCACATTGGTGGCACTTACTCTGGACCCCCCCCCCTTCCCAAAATCCTGGCTACGGCTCTGGTACAGACCTGTTCCTGTAGGCAGGAGTAGAACCATGGAAACACAGTTCCTCCAGCCCCAGAAAGATTGAGCCGGATCCCAAGATGCCATGGCCCAAAATACCCAAAGCCAGTGCATTAAGAGCACTCTCTCCCTCTCTTAATAAGTGTCATCCATCAGAGGAATCACGGCTAATTCAGTCCCAGATCCAGATCTGAACCCAGAACAAAGTGGGTCCAGGTACTATTATTGTTTAAAGGGTCCTAGAATTGCATTAAGACAACTCTTTCAAAGGCAGGGATTTGCTGTCCAGTGGATTACCAAAGTAAAATAAAATTCAATGAAACAGCTGCGTTAGTCTGGATCAGTAAGCAAAGGGATCTTGTAACCCAACCTCTTTCAGTTGTATTCTAAGGTGCTACAAGAAGATGCCTTTGCGAGGCAAAATAGCTAAAAGAGAGGGAATGCTGCCATCTAGTGGACAAAGTGGGAGGATCAGTATTAACAGACATGAACAACAGCTAGTTTATTTTGCTTATGCAGATATTGGGTTTTTAAAGATGTGTCCTGTCTTTCTATTAATTAATTTTTTTAAATCCCAAGGTGATTTGTTTGTTTGTTTGTGCAGATATTTAGTTTTAAAGGTTTAAAAGGTGTGTCCTGCCTTTCCCTTTATTTTTTAAAAATACATAAGGTAGTTTGCAATGGAAATAAGTAAATCATAATCGTACAATAAAATCAAATTTCTAAAAAAATATTAAATGAAAAATTTAAAAAATGACTCAGTAGGACAAAAGAGAACCAGCTAACCATAAAACTGTATACAAAGTCATGACTAAATATTTGTAGGTGTTATTTCACTAGTACAAGTAGCATAGCACTAGCAGATGCCTCTTTTTAGATCAGAAGTGGACAAGATTCAGGTATCTAGGGGCCGATTTTGCCACAGCCACTTGGGACTTGCAATGGGACACAGTGACTCCTGAAATACAGTAATTTTGCTAGCCTCCACCCCAAACTGGAAGTGACTGGGTAAGTAAACTCAGCTTAGGCCACAGCTTTCAATAGCTCCGCCAAGGCCTTTAGTTTTGGCTGCTGCAGACACTGGGGTTAATGCTCAGGTAGTGAGGACTGAGGTACAGCTGGCCATCCAGGATCTCCCAAGAGAGAACAGGAGCAATATTTGTGAGGAAGATGAAGAGGCCTAATCTCTACTTAGGTTCTTTCTTTGGGTGACATACTTGCCTAATAAATTCATATCTTATAATAGAATACACAAATAGGTGGCTTGCCCTGGTATGCATCATCTAAGCGGCGAGGCACTATAACTCAAGAGTAACAAGATGAGGAAGTTATTTATTTGATATTTCACCTTTCTTCCAGTAAAGGACTCAAGGCAATTTACAACAAGGATTAAAATAAAATAACAGCTAAAAGTCAGGCTTTACTATCTTAGGAATGAAATGTTTGATTAAAAAACCCAAGTATAGTATATGGCACCCGAAGTGAAATATGCATTCCAAAGATAGTAGTGCAAAAGTCATTTGGCAGAGAAAGTGTGCCATTAAAATACCCATGCACATTTCAACACAAACAAGCCCACTTATAGTTCTTTCTCAATTCCTGGAAGATGGGGGTGGGAATCTAGAGACTACATACATTCCATTGTCTATGAGTCTTCAAGCCTCCTCTTTCCTTGGAAATCATTCTCCACTAAAAGCAGAAATTTATATGGACATTTTGGATTAGAAAAGATTCCAAGTCAAACGGAAGCACTTCAGGTGTGCCCAGGTGTCCATTATTAGTGGGAAGTTATGTATGAAAATACTATTGAGAATTTTCAGGCCCTATTAGAGAATTTGGGACATCAGTTGTTAAACTTTGGGTCACACATAATGTGAGTCATTTGTATCAGCCCATTTTCAACCAGGAAGGAATCCTCTTTCCTTGTTTGCAATGTGTTGGTCTAATCATGATGGCTTGGACATTACAATGAGAAAGCATTGCTTTCAAACCCACATGTGAATTATAGATTGATTGATATTTGATGGTACAAAATAAGAAAAAGGAATGACTTGGCATTGGTTATTCAGGTGGGCCTTTAGGACAGATTTATTCCCTTCAACTATGAACATGCAGAATTGGTCATTCAGTTCTTCTAGGTGCTAACTGAGCTCCATGGAAACCAAAATAAAGTATGTTAGTTATCCCATAATCAAAACCAAGGGCGTATAGTTGGAAGACAAATAACTGTCTTTACAGTGTTGAAGCAGACACTGTGAATTCTACACTTACCCACATATATTTGCATTTTGAATTCTCCATATCAGTGGATGCCATTTCTTTCATTTTCTCCATTTGGCCAGTAGATTGTCAGTTTTTCAGTAAATTTTGAGAGGGATTTTTTGTTGCCCTAAATTAATTTTAATCAAATTGAGGATACTTTACCTGTTCGTCTCAAAGGTGCTACAAGATCCCTTTGCATACTGATTTTCCATACTAACATGGCTATGCCTTTGAATTCTGACCTGTATTAATACATTTTCCAGAATGTTTTGAAGTATGGGTTCTTCATTCTACAGGCTGTATAAATGTCTCAAGGTTTTTCTAACAGGTGAAAGTATTTTAACTGAAATATTTGGTTTGAAAACAATAACAAACCTATGCAAACCACACATAATGTTTTCTGAATATTATTCAGACTTTTATTTTGAAGTATTCAGAGAGTGAAAAAATTCCCACACATGATAATTCTGTGACTTACGATAATATTTCCTTATGTGACTATTATGAAGTACAATATTAAGGCACAGAGAACATGTTGACGTTCGTATGCCTGAAACTTATAGTTATACAGTATAAGCATCTGATGTCTAATAATCCAACACCAAGATAATTACTACCGTACTTTGAACCTGAAATTTGATTAATACCATATTCATTCCAATTGCCCAGATTGTAATGGATTCATTAATTTTGACTGCTTTTTAAAATTTTATTTATTTTTTGAAATTATGTCCCACCTTTCTCCCATGGAAGATGGAAGTTTTGAACATATATTTATACATGGAAATTCTTCACATAGAAAATTCCCCCCTCCACATTACAACATTGATTTCCACTTCAAACTGCTTTTTTTGCCTTGAAATTTCTGCATTTGTTATTGCATATATGGAGGTAGGCAGAGTACATCCCTCCAGATGTTGCTAGACTGCAAAGCCCAGCATTCTCCACCGCATGCTATATCGGCTAGGGCTACTGGAAGCTGCAGTCCAACAATATCTAGAGGGCTGCATTTGGCCCATCCCTGAGATAAATGGTTGAAATGAAAACATTTAATCTATTTGGATGTGGAAATCAGTTAAGCATATTGTCTTATCAATGTGCACAGGAATGGAGGACCTATACCTACTTTCTCTACTTGTATTTTATCTTGCTTCTTTCCACACTTTCACACAGTTAGCATAGACAGCATGACTTAAAATAAGCCATCTTCTTGCCTGTGACTCTGTTGAGTTGATTGGTCACTTTGAGACCACAAAATAATCCTTTGATTTTGTTGTTTATTGCCTTAAAATCAACTTTGATCAATGGCAACCCTATGAATGAGAGACCTCCAGATTACCCTATCCTCAGGTCTCATAGACTCATGGCCACAGGATCTCTGATTGAATCTGTCTTGTATATGGTCTTCCTCTTTTCCTGTTGTTCTTCACTTTACCAAGCATTATTGTCTTTTTCAGTGAGACCTTATTATGATATGGGCCAAAGTAGGGCAATTTCAGTGCAGTCCTTGCACAATACAGATGCAAGGGTAGCTGTGTTGGTCATGTAACAAATCCAAACAAAAATCCATCCGTGATACCTTTATTGGCCAACCTAAATGCACAATATACATGTGTGTTCATAAGGAGCCCTATTAGTTACAGGGAGTTCAGGTCCACCCAAAACAACATGGATACCAAATCCATGATCAAGAGAACCATCTCTCCAGGGTACAATTCTGTGGCAACCCATCAAACAAGAATAATCAACTCAAGCAAAAATCACCAAACATTACGTTTTGGGAGTGATCCACCAGTTATCAAGGGAACCATTGAAGTATGATCCTTCACTTTGCCATCTTTGATAAGAAATACAGGAGGATGCCATGAGTTATAGTGTAACTCCAAAAGATGGAAGGGACCTGGAGTCCCTGCCAACTGTGTCAGCATCTTCCTACATGTTTGGGGAATTGCTTAGCTGAAAGGACACTTGCAAGAGGTAGGGTAACTTGAGGATCATTTTTACCTGTTTATATCAGTACTAACTGTAGAAGGACTCCAAATTAATGAATAAAGAAGTTTTTATTATAGAAATGGGCAAAAGACCATACAAACACACAGAAACAATTCAGTCTGAGACATCATATAAGGTTAACTGAAACAGAGGTATAGAAATGGGTGAGTGAAGGCTGAGGGGTGTAAAAGAAGTGATATTTACAACTTCTTCAGAGGAATCCATGAAGAATGGTGTGTGGCCCAGACAGATAAACCTGACTAGATCATGATCTGTCAATGACAATAGAGCTATAGAGAGTTCCTCCATACCAAGATCACTATCACCCCATCCAGCAGAGAAAACAAAGTCTAGAGTGTGCCCAACAGTATGAATAACTGGCAGTGGCACCTCACCTCCTGCTTTGCCCTCAGTCAAAGCAGCAGAGCATGGACATCAGAGTAAGGCTGGTCAAGATGGCAAAAGTTCTTAGTGAGGAAGAGCAGATGAGCTAAGACAAGCTACAGCAGTTTGCTTTTGCCTGGTCTGCAGAGAAGGGCAAGGACCCTTCTCCAACATTCTCCCCCAGTTGAGTTGAATGCAAGGTCTTTTGCACTTTCAGCTCAGTTTACAGCAACTGAAGCAAGATGACAGGGAAATCAGGTAACCTCCCTGGGTAGGGAAGTTACTACAGTTCCCTGTCATCTTGCTTCAGTTGCTGTAAAGTGAGCTGAATGTACAAAACTACCCAGGGAGTGACTGGGACCATGAACAGGGAGGTCTTTGCCCAGCTTAAACCTTTTGCATCAGCTGTGACTATTTCTCATGAAGAAACCTCAGACCTGCTATGTGGATGACCCACTTAGTTCTATTACAAATCTGTAGTTAGTTGCACCTGAGTTGTGGATCTCTTTGTGAAGCTGGGTCTCTTTTGACTGAGGCAGGGTACAGACCGCCAAAAAGAGGCACCTTCTTGGTGCCTTTCTCTGCAGCGCAGGAGTGCCGCAGCATACAAATTGCGCAAAGGAGATCCAAAAAGCAGCTCCTTTTTGCAGCACCACAAAGCACCAAAGATGGCACGGTTACATCACAGCTGCACAGCACTGTTTGGAGGCGGCGCAGCTGCGATGTAATCGTTGCATGCCCTGTATGTATGGCGCTGCACAACTGCGGCATGTGCATGACATGCTAGGGTTGTGGGGCGTGTGCACGTGCCGCCCCAAGGCAACCCTAGCACGTTGTGGATGTGCCACAAAGGGCCCATCTGTACAGGGCCTGAGTTTCCAGCCCACAGCCAGTGCTGCATTGTTGTTAGGAAACTGGTGTGGTTAAAAATGTAGTTTAGTAGCAGTAGCAGCAAGCACGTATTCCACAGTTATTTAGCAAAGGGCTAGATCTGAGCTTCTACTAATTAAACAGAATACATAGATAGGTAAAATGAAACTTTATTGTTACAGCTAAGTTCTACAAAAATAACCAATCAGTGTGCAGTGTGTGCAGTGTGTGTGTGTGTGTATAAATACTTAAAATAGTTTGACAATTTGGGGTAACTCAGTAACCTTAACAATATACGCTTAAGTTAGTTTCCAAGTTTTGGTGAACAATGTTCTTGCTGCTGCTGTTATCATCTAACGAAGAAGTAATCCATGTTTCCATAATTCCCTGCAGGAACATTTCTGGTAACATTACAAAATCTAGCTTTAAGCTTTTTGAATTTACCGTATATACTCATTTATAAGACGACCTCATGTATAAGTCAAGGGCAGGTTTTGGGGCCAAAATCTTGGATTTTGATATGACCCTTAGATAAGTCGAGGGTAAAATGTGAAGTTGGTGCTTTACCACATGATCAAACTTGCACTCAAAAGAGTTGTAAAATGTAAAATTTATGGAAAGTTATAAAGTTACAGAAATTAATCACTGCTAGTTCTCTGGCACTGTTTTCTTTTGCTTCATCTTTTAGATCCTTTAGCTTGAATGATGCTGTGTAAAGCTCTCATTTTCTTTGCACAACTCATTTCGTAGAGAGCAAAAGCTATTTTTCCTATTTTGAAGTACCTACTACTACTAATAATAATAATTTGTTTTATTTATATACCGCTATTCCAAAGATCATAGCGGTGAACAGCAAGTAATCTAATTAGCAAGTAAGCTAATTGTTTTAACAGTGGGATGGGTGGTAGACTTTTGCTTGGATTTATTGCCATAACACTCACATATAAAGTAAGGAAAAGCCTGCCTTTCTGTACTAGAGGTACAGCGGTGAAACAAGTACAGCAGAGAGAGGTAAGATCTTTGTCCCTTGGAAAAGAACACAGAAATAGCACCAAAACTCTACTCTCTCTGGAGGCCTTTTGTTATGCCTGGATGCAAAAAAGGAACTATAGTGGCCCTTTGAGGCTTGGCGACCTCTGTCTGCCAAGGAAGGGTAGTGCCAAAAAAAGCCACTGCCAGAGCTGCATTTTTTACTGTCAGGCATTGCAAGAGAACAGACCATTGGAGACTTCCTCAGCAAGAAGGCTGAGGTGTCCCACCAGGGTACCTTTAACTATTAAACAAACCCCTATCACCTCTCTGTTTCTCTCGCCATTCCTTCGGCTTTTGCCAGAAAAAAGCCTTGCAAAGGAGGTTTGGGATAGAAGGCTGATCTGGTGAGTTTAAGAGATCAGTGATACTTGCTGAAATGAAATACTGAGTGTAGTTTCCAAATATCCTGAGTACTTCCATACCTCTATATGACAGCTACAGGAAAAGAGATTCCACCTCAACTTTAGGGGAAACTTCCTGACAGTAAAAGCTGTTAGATGTGGAACACACTCCTTCAAAGTGTGGTGGAGCCTCCTTCTTTGGAGGTTTTTAAACAGAGGCTGGATGGCTATCTGTTGGGTATGCTTTGATTGGGAGTTCCTGCATGGTAGGGGGTTGGACTGGATGGCCTTGTGTCTTCCAACTCTATGGCAGGTTACAAACTGCCATTTCAGACGTCCTCAGGACGTCCCAGTTTGGAAAAGGGGCATCTCTTCTAGATGCCCCTACTGCTATTACGGACTCTGTCTGTAACAAATGGCGGTGGCCGTTCCACACAGCCGCCGCCATTTTGACGTCTTGGACGCATAGTGTCCAGACGTGTCGCGGTGGAAGTGACGCTGCAAAAGTGCGCCTTGCGCTTTGCGGCGCCACTTCCGGGGCCCAGGAAGGAGCGCGATTTCCACGCTCCTTCCTCGGAGCATCCGGGAGCCCCGTGGTTTGGCTGCTATGGCTCTGAGACACTGCAAGCGGCAGTGGCGGCAGCAGGCCACCGCAATCTGGTGGTCTGTAATGTGTCTATGATTCCCCCCATTTTTCTATCTCCCTGCCTTCCTCCCGATCCCAGCTTTGCAAAGGAGGTTTGGGATGCAACTTGCAAGGCTCATCTCTCCCCATTTCTCTTTCTCTCTGCCTTCCTCCCGATCCCAGCCTTGCAAAGGAGGTTTGGACTCTCTCTTTTTCTCCCGGTTTTGGCAATCCCAGCCTTGGAAAGGAGATTACCCTACTGACCCTTATATACATCTACCCCAGGATTTTGAAGCTCATTTTGAGGCATAAATTTTTCGACTTATAGTCGAGTATATACGGTACATATAAATCTTAGACCAGTAACGTTTTGCATTCTTTCAAGTCCACCACATGTGAAAAAAGGAATCCTCCTTGGCCCTTATCACACGAGCAAAATTTGAAGTTATCCCAGGGTCAATGTGAAGGCAGTGCAGGGGCAATCATGGGGTTTCAATCAGGAGCCATCTTAAACACAATCGGGGGTTATTCCAGAGTTAGTTAAATCCTCCCCCCACCCCCGAATTTACCTACCCCTGGAATGACCTGGAATGACCCCTGATTGCATTTAGGATGGCTCCTGATTGCGTTTGGCATCATGTGATAAACAAACTTGAAACCCCATGATTGCCCCTGCATTGCCTTCACATTGACCCTCGGATAACTTCAGATTTTGCTCCTTTGATAAGGGCCCTTGTCTTGACACTCCCAACATTGGTTCAAGACATTCTTGGATATTTTCCACAATTTATTTGGGGTTAGGTATCATCTGTACATCTTATACATGTTTCCTTTTAAATTACAACACGGAGTAAAATGTATATCTTTAGACCACATCCCCCTTTTTTCCAGGCATATGTAGAACTATTTTTCTTCAGGCACTTGATCCGGTATGGTTGAAGGTAAAAGACAGTGGCAGCAGCTAGAATGATGACAATAACCCAGCTGTGACTAGCAACCCAAGGCCAACATATACACCTATATTGGAGGAAAGGGAAAACCAGAAAGAAAAGAGTTTCACTATTTTAGAGGAACAACAAACAGCTGATTTAAAAAGCCATCTAGTGAAACAAGCAACATTCTTGGTGGTGGTGGTTACTACTACTATTCATTTATATCTGGCCTTTCCCCCAATATTAAGACTCAATGAGTCTTATAGAATATTAAACCCAAACAGATTAAAAACATACAAAAATCACTGGAAATATATAAAAATATTTTTAAAAGTAATGAAACAATCTATAAAATTAAAACTATTTAATTTTAAGGCTTTTTAAAGGCTATAACACAGGATATAAAAAAGAGCAAAATAATGCAGCCATTCAAAGAATGTAATAGCCCATACCTGAATGCCTGGCAGCAGGAGAGCAAGGAGGGAGCCATTTTAGCCTCCTCTACAGAGGGATTTCCAAAGCGTAGCTACTGAAATGGCCCTCTCCCTTGGACTCAGTAAATGTGCCTGGGAGGTTGGGTGGGGGCTGATAGAAGGGCCTCCCCAAAAAATCTTGGAGCTAGATAGTTTCATTGTGATGTGTTAGGGTTCATATTTGTACTTAATTTTAGTAATATTAGCTATTGTACCTAATAGTAATTACCTAATTAGTAATACTAGGTATTGTACCTAATACCTAATATTACTCCTACAGGGCACTCACTTGCTGTTCCTAGTGGAATCAAGATGCAGCAGATTCAAATCAGCTGAGCAAACTTTTGCAGACATGTGCATATCTGAGCACAATGACACACAGTTTCCATTTTGTCTTGACACTGGTTCTGAAGGGCACCTTATTCCAAACTGAACTTTGAAAAAGAGCAGGTTTATCCCCTCTCCCTTCCTGTACTTACCATTGCTTCCAAAAGGAGATACTATGGATCTAACACACATGTTTAAATCAGATGTGGGTGTTATATCTGCAGAAGGGGGAGGATCTGGAAAAGAAAATGAAGTTAGAGATAATTCCTGAATATTCCAAATGTCATTAAAATGTTGTACTGAAGAGTATCTTGGGCAGGAGATTTTTCATTGGGCAGAAAGCCCTTAGGTTCCCAGGGACTGCACAAGGTGATGCATTTGTCTTGCCTGTAGGGTTCCTCTCAATGGAAGCTAAGCCACACAGCATTACAAGGGTATGGGGGTGAGAGTGTTTTCATAGTCCAATCCACAATTGCATTCCCAAGTGCACAACTTTACCTTCTCTTGCACAGAGCAGGATACATCAAGGGTCCCACTGCAATGGACAATAAATCTGTCCTCATGATTAGTATATATATCTAATTTGCTTTGCTTCTACTTCACCGCATAAAGCAGAAGGGCTTTTACAATGTACGACAGCTGGCTCATAAGTGTCCTGAATCCTCTTTTAAAGCAACTCTTTTCTTCCATGGAGCCCAGCACTGACAGCAGAGTGCATGGAACAGTTCCCTTTCTCCAGCTGCAGGTACCCCTGCAGTACCCCTCCCTATCATCCCTATGACCAAATCTACTCCAAAGATACTAGAGAACGTTTACCCTTACATTCTTAGGCAATCCCAAACCTATGAAAAGTGGCTTATGGGGCTTCAACTCATCCTTAGCCAGCATAGCTAGTGCTCTTGCTGGCCATGGTACTCTGGAAACTGTAGCAGTAAAGGGGGATTTTCCCATGTTCAAGATGACCTTGTGAAATAAGGCACACTATTTTACTCCATCTGATGGTAACAACTAGATTACCTAGTCTGCATCCTAGTCTGCTTGGCTTTTGGACACTGTCATGCCAAGGCATTTATACTTTTTCTTAGGCACATGGACGCAAGGTTGATCCTTGGCCTTTTGACATGGAAAAAATTCAGAGAGGTTGCACTTTCTTCTACAGGTCCAAATAGCTGTTATCAGCATAGACAATTTGTAATGATACATGTAGTTTTTGTCAGGTTTACCCAGAACCACATTATAGACTCAAGCTGTAAACATTCTTTCTATAAGGAATCATGTACCCCTCTCTATAATCCCTATGTCCAAACATACTCCAAAGGTACATACTAGGGAACTTTTCCTTGGGGAGATTTTTTCAGAACTTACCAAGAACAGTTAGATTTACTTCTGCCAAGCATGTTCCAGGATTGTACCATGAAATTCTGTAGAGGCCTTCATTTGTCTTTTTCGCATTCTTCACTATAAAATTTTGGTTGATCAGAGAAACTCCTCTCACATGCGCAAGATTGTGGAGTTTATTGGGAAAACCAATAGAAATGTCTTCTTCTTCACCAGTCTGGAGGTCACATCTGGAGAATGATATCTGTTTTCTCAGATTATACTCAAGAACAGATGACTTACTCTCACCTTGATACATTCTCACATTGTACTTGCGGAGACATTCTTTAGTTTCTGTCAAAGCAAAATGTTAACATGATGAGACAGTGACATTATTAGCATCTCTGGGTCCTTCTCTTGCCCACTCCTGAACAGGCCTTGTGGTTTTCATGAGGATACTACATTATGCTTTCAAGGAATAAAGATGCTATTACAAGCAGCAGGTGGTTTAAAATTGGACACCCCTGATATGGCAATCCCTGACATGTCCAAGTCAAGGCATAGTGTCTGATAATGAGACTAGGAAGGGCTGTGTGGAAGCAGAGCTTGTAAAGAAAAGCTTAAGAATGCATCATCTGATCAGTTTATTTATATGGTGATGGAAATGGGCTACTGACATTACAGGAAGTTTGTTTTGAATACATGACTAATAAGTTTAAGGTAATACTGTAATATGAGTTAGATTTTGAGACAATACTATCTTACCTATGTATTCTCAACATAATTGTTGATATCTTGTATGTCTTATATGTTTGTTCTAATTGTGGATATCTTATCTGCCCCCCCCCCAATGACTTGTATACATAACCAGCCCTCATCAGCCTGCATCTAAAGCAAGAGCTGTCTCTTTTTAGAAATAAGAATCATAGAATCCTAGAGTTGGAAGAGACTGCAAGGGCCATCCAATCCTACCGCCTGCCATGCAGGAACTCTCAGTTAAAGCATCCCCAACAGATAGCCATCTAGCCTCTGTTTAAAGACCTCCAAGGAAGGAGACTCCACTACACTCTGAGGGAGTGTGTTCTACTGTTGAACAGCCCTGACTGTCAGGAAGTTCCTCCTAATGTTGAGGTGAACTCTCTTTTGCTGTAGCTTGCATCCATTGTTCCGGGTCCTAGTCTCTGGAACAGCAGAAAACAAGCTTGCTCCCTCCTCAGTAGACATCCCTTCAAATATTTAAACAGGCAGGGACATAGCGAAAGGGGGGGGGGTGTCAGAGGGGTCCGGACCCCCCCTTCTTGGGGCACAAGCATGTTCCTCCTCCTCCTCCCATCAAAAGTGCAGAGGAGACTTGGAGACCAGGGAAAGAAGAGGAATGGCAAGATGAAAGAAGTCAGTCGCAAAGGGCCAGGGGAAGGGAGGGAGGGAGGGAAGAAGGCCCAGAGAGAGAGAGAGGGCCTACCTCCTTCCCTGCGATGACTTCTTTCCCCTCTTTCCCTCACTCAGGCTGCATCCACACTGGACAAGTAACCCAGTTTGGCAGCGCTTTAACTGCTTCTCTGACTCAAAGGCTATGGAATTCTGGGAGTTGGAGTTTGTTGTTTGTTTGCTCCGCTCCGCTCTGGGCCCACAACAAACTCCAACTCCCAGAATTCCATAGCAAAGAGTCAGACAACAGAGTTAAAGCGCTACCAAACCGGGTTATCTCTCCAGCGTGGATGCAGCCTCAGTCTCCCGAGTCCTTCCGCTCCTCCTTCTCCTTCTTTTGCCAGAAAAAAACTAGTCTCTATAGAAGGAGAAGAGGAGGAAGAAGGAGAAGGGAAGGAAGACATGAAGGAAGGGGAAAAAAGGAAGAACA
Organism: Sceloporus tristichus; assembly: GCA_016801065.1. Classification (NCBI taxonomy): domain Eukaryota; kingdom Metazoa; phylum Chordata; class Lepidosauria; order Squamata; family Phrynosomatidae; genus Sceloporus; species Sceloporus tristichus. The sequence goes on from CM028773.1 coordinate 3,562,333, forward strand.
AGGAAGAACGAGAGGGAGGGAGGGAGGGACGGAGGAAGGAAGGAAGGCTCTAAAAGGAAGTATAAAAGAAAGAAAAGGTGATTTTGACTTTCCTTTCAGCAGTTATATCCATATACAATATAGTAAAATGTACATAATAATAATAATAATAATAATAATAATAATAATAATAATAATAATAATCTCCTCTTATCAGCTACAGCCTCCCTTATCCAAAATGCTGAGGACTAGATGTATTTGGAGCTTGGTATATTTATATATGTATAATGGGGTATATTGGAGATGGGACCCAGTTCCAGCCATTAAATCCATCTTTGTTTCTTATGCATCTCACAGACGTAGGCTGAAGGTAATTTAATAGACAATATTTTTAAAATAATGTTGTGCTTCCATACATTGAGCTGTCAGCGAAATCCTGGGACCACACCAATAATTCAAAAATCTAAATGTTTAGGATTCCCAGGTATCCTTGAGTTGGGATCAGACCAGATGCTCTCATGGTCAGTTTTGGGTTTTGGAATAATTCAGATTTCAGAAGTCCAGATAAAGGAGACTCAGACTCTACTCTGTACATTTCTTCTGATAATGAAGTCAGGTTTTCAAAAACAGTCATTTCTGGATTTTTGCAACAACAAAAAAGAGGAGGGTCTGTGATGCAAAAAACAAGAGGCTTCCTTCCAGCCTTGTTTTTTCTCTTTTTTAAAATAAAAATAAAATAAAATGCAGTTAGCTGGCCCCTTTTCAACATGTCAATGGGGATGCTTTGATGGAGAGTTCCTGCATGGCAGAATGGGGGTTGGACTGAATGGCCCTTCTTGGGGTCTCTTCCGACTCTATGATTCTATGATTAATTCATTAACATACGAAATCACTCTAAGTGGGTCACCAATGAAAGGTCTGCTGCAAAGGTCTGGGCCTCTCTGCCCTCCTGTCTTGGAAGCAAAGTCCATTGGCAGACCTCTGGGTTTTACTTTGCAAGGAGTTTTTATTTTTCTTATTTTGGCCTTTTTAAAGGAGTTTCTCCCAAATTCTACCAGATGATGAATCGGGGCTGTTGAGTCCTATGGCCCTGCTCCAGGCAATGCTAGACTTCAGGTCCCATCATCCAGCAGCACCACAGACTGTTGGGAACTGCAGTCTAATAAGGCTGCATACTGCAGAAATAATCCAGTTCGACACAACTTTAATGCTATGGAAAATCCAGGCATTTGTAGTATGTTGTGACACCAGAGCTCTCTGACAAAGAAGGCTAAATGTCTCATAAAACTACAATCCCTAGGTATTATTATTATTATTATTATTATTATTATTATTATTATTTTCTTATACCCTTTCTCCCAATATATGGACTCAAGGCGGCGATTTTC
>CM028773.1:3567911-3578692 GCA_016801065.1 Sceloporus tristichus
CAGAACATACTCCAACTCCCAGAATTCCATAGCAATGAGCCAGAATACAGCCAAGCCTCAATATCTGGACCACAGAACATACTCCCAGAATTCCATAGCCATGAGCCACAAAAGAGTTAAGTCGCTGCCAAACCTGGTTATTTCTTGAGTGTGGATGCAGCTTGATGCAGCCTCTTGTCCCTCCCTCCCTCCCTCTCCTCCAGGGCTTTTTGGCTCTTCCCCCTCAGGCCCCACAAAAAGTTTAGGGGCGGCACTTGCGCTCCTCCTGGCTTTGCCAGGGCCCTCGGGAGGAGAGAAAGGGGTGCTTGTTGGAGCGCACGTGTGCACGCGCACGGCCCCCCAAAAACGCCAGGGAGAGCGCCACTTCTGCTCCTCCTGAAGCCTAGAGGAGAGCAAGACTGGCGCTCTCCGTCCCCAGCGTTTCTTGGGGGCTGTGCGCGTGCACGCGCATGCTCCAACAAGGGCCCTTTTCTCTCCTGGAAGGGGGGGGTCCGGACCCCTGAAACCCCCCCCCTTAACTATGTCCCTGAGTCAAAAAAAAAAAAAAAAAAAAAAAAAAAAAAAAAAAAAAAAAAAAAAATTCGTTCAATATAAAAACACAAGGATCCAGGGTTCCTTTTCTTTAAATAGTCCGAGGTCCCTCTCCATTCTTCGCCCCTTGGGCCCAAAGTCACGGAGTTGGCAGCAAAAAAAAGAGTCTGTCATTTGCCAAAGCCGCAGATCTTTTGCAAAACACTCCCTTATCGAAGGAATAAGTATCAAGCGAGGGGAAGCCCAAGGCTGTCATGGCCTTTGGTGGGTTTTTCGGGCTCTGGGGCCCTTGTTCCTCGCCAGCGGGCATCTTCAGAAAATGCTGGTGTGAGGGCTAAAGATAGATCTAGATAGATATAGATAGTGTGACTCGCCCTAGATCAGCCAATGGGCTTCCATGCCGAGGGCGGTTTCCAACCGTAGCCCCCTCGAAGGAGCCCTAGTCAGCCCACTCCGCCAAACGGGCTTCCACTTCTCTAACTGGATCTCAAAACACACTCCAGGAATAGTCCACTTTGAGACCGCTTTCACTGCCCTGGCTCAATGCTAGGGAATCCTGGGAAGTGGAGTTTTGGGATACGCCCAGCCTTTTCTCTCTTAGGCAGCTCTGGTGCCACAACAAGCTACAGTTCCCATGATTCCCTAGCACTGAGCCAGGGCAGTCGAAGTGGATTCTTTTCTGCAGTTTGTTTTGGACGACCCACAACAAACTCCCAGAATTCCATAGCCTTGAGCCAAAAAAAGAGTTAAAGTGTGGATGCAGCCCTTAATCCCTGAGGGTTAGATCCCGAAGTCTTGTACCGTGTTCTGCAACACCTTTGAAAGACACGTGTCTGACAGGCCGATGGCACTGGCTCTTTCAAACAAATAATTGTAAATTTTTATTGACGTTTTCGGCATATTCTAAAAGTCATAGATGAAATATAAAACAAGGAAAGAAAACCAGCGTAGATCGAAACGACTGATATAGATAGTAATGACTAATAAAGTTAAGAAAAGCGGCTTCTGACTTTCTTTCCGGTGGTTATGATAATGATAATCATAATCATAATAAGGCGTACAGATGCAATGCCTCTCCCTCTAGCCTGTTTCTTCCAATAATCCTCTCAATTTAATAATAATAATAATAATAATAATAATAATAAATTTATATTCTGCTTTTCGCAGAGGAATCAAAACGGATTACAAGAGTTTAATTGAATTGAATTCCCCAAACGTCATTTGTAAATGGCTTGAACCCTCCGAATGATTATTTTTTGGTGAAGGAGGTTTCCAGCCATTTACAAATGACTCTATAAGATCTAAGACCCGTAAGCAATATTGAAAATCTATCCATTTCGGCCACTCCATTCAGTTTCAAAACCCAGTGATGAAGGTTGCTCCCTTTTCAATACAAACCCGACATCCTTCTCCACTCATAACCTGTGTCCAAACCACTTGCATTAAGAGAGATCCACGTTCAGTCTCTCGTTTGCCAAAGTAGCAGGGAGGCCAGGGTTTGAATCCCTACTCAGTCAAGGAAACCCAGTGGGCAAGTCACACTCTCTCAGCCTCAAGGGAAGGCAATGGCCAACCGTTGCCAAGAAATTTCCCCAAGAAAACCCTGATAGGCTTTTCCCTTTCATGTTCTCACTATAAATAGAAAAGCCTTGAAGGTACAAACACCACAGGAGGATTTGAACATCCCTTGAAATCAGACGGACCCAGAGTAGTGTAATAAGGAAGTTAACAGAAGTCAAGAAGAAAGGAAGAAACATAAAGAAGACAAAAGGAAACAAAAAGAAAACGCTGTGTTTATTGTACATACTCATTAGTGTGAACTTTTGTAACTATTGTCTTTTCGGTCAAGATATATGAAAGAATAAAAATTTCAATTAAAACAAAATAACTAGAGGGGAGAAATGAGTCTCTCTGCTGCAGATGTTTGGAACCTATAGATTTTCAGCCATTTTATTAGAAAAGAAAGAAACATGATTTCAGTGAAGAAACTGGGATGTGATCATCACCATCAGCCTTTACATATACTTTAAGAGGAAGTAGGTGCACCCCATGGAAAGGTAAAAGAGCATCGAAATATAATTACAAAACGTTTGTTTAATTTAATTTAATTTTAAGTATAATGTTATTGATTAAAAACAATAACAACACAAAGGCACACGTAAGACATCGTCATACATAATAAAAGCCAAAGACAACAACAAATCAAGTAACTTCCTGAGAGAATCATACAGACTACATTTCTCCATTTGGTATGCATTAATACATTAATAATTTTCTAATTAAACTGCTTGCCGTTTCGTCCCGTTTGATAAAGGTACTTTTCTTCCTTCTTTCCACAATGATATTTTGTTTTTTAAAATAATAAAAAAGAAAACACCAACATTATATTTATAGGAAATCCAAAGGATCTCTTACCTGGAAAACCACTGACAAATAGACGTACCCACATTCGGTTTGTGCGACCAAAGAAAACATTGTCATGACATAATGTATTTGGTATGTACTTGCTATAACTAACTTAAGGAAGATTTTAAGGGTGCCTCGGCTGCAAGAGATGAACAGTTTCCCTTTGGAAACCAAGGCTGTATCAGCACTGCAGAATTACTGCAGTTTGACACTGCTTTAATTGCTCAATACCGTGGAATTCTGGGATCTTTAGCCTTCTCTGTCAGAGAGCCCTGGTGCTACACCAAACTACAAATCCCAGGATTCCAGAGCATTGAGCCAGGGCAGTTAAAACAGTGTTCAACTGCAAATTCACAGCATACAAAATCTGAAAGTTTTGTATGCTGTGAATTTTAAAGTATTATTTTAAAGTATTTTTTAAAAACTGTTATAAGCCACCATGAGTCCCAAACTGAAAAAAGAGGAGGAGGAGGAGGAGGAGATGATGATGATGAACACGTTGAGATTTGCTAAGGTTATGTGTAAATATACAGAAAACCAAGATGTACATTGAAATAATACCTAACAAATCAGGCTTTTAGTAAAGGTTCGACTTAAGGTGGCCCTAACCTAAAGCGAAGCTATCACTGGGTTTTCTTGGCAAGTTTCTTCAGAGGGGTTTTGCCATGGCCATCCCCTGAAACCACAGGTATCACACACACCTTTTCATCCAAAATAAATGGAGAGCTCAAGGGTGGATGTAGAGACGAATTTGCTTTTGTGGGACTTTGAGAATTTTAGTCCAAAAGTATAGCCTTTCCAAGCTGAGTCTTAAAGCCTAGTTTATTATTTCAGTGTATAGCCTGGTTTTCTATGTGTTTTTTTCCTCACACACCCAGATGTTGGTTGTTGTTGTTGTGTGCCTTCAAGTCTCTAGGCATTCCTAAAGTGTCCCTTTCATGGTGTTTATCTTGGCAAGTTTCTTCATGGCCATCAGAGTTCCTGCATGGCAGAATGGGGTTGGACTGGATGGCCCTTCTTGGGGTCTCTCCCAACTCTACGATTCTATGATTTTATGATTCAGATGGAGTTTGCCCTTGCCAACCTCTGAGGCTGAGAGAGCATGACTTGCCCAAGGGCACCCAATGGGTTTTACATGACCGAGCTGGGATTGGAACCCTGTTCTCCAGAGTCCTAGTCCAATGCTCAAACCACTCCACCACACTGTCTGTCAAGCATGGCACACTTTTAACCATGTACTGACTGGGAAGTAAACCCTATCGGGAATTCATCATTCTCAAAGAAAATATGAATAGGAGGAGGCTGTAATATAGAATATAACATATAGACAAAAAATTAAAATCATCTATACATACATACCTGTAAATCAAAACAATAATATGTTGCTTCTTCAGATAAATCATTCTGTAGATTCTGTAGATTAATCACGAAAATAATTCCATAAATCCAAGGATATCTGCTGAGAACTGATCTCTAACTGTCCAGCAGATATGTACTATTTATTAACTTTCAGGTTGGTTTTTTGGGCTCTGGGTCCATCTGCCAATGATGGCTGTGATCCAGGGAAAAGAAAGGTACCGATGGATTGGGCTCCTTCCATTCTGTTCATTATGAGATTATCCTTGAAGAAAGCATGAAATGCTATCAAATGCAATTAACAGCTTCCTTGAGGATGTCCCAGCATGGCTTAGCAACCCGGACAAAAGAGATAATAAATAATAATAAATAAAAGTTTTATTTATATACCGCAGCCTTCCATAGATCAGGGCGGTTTACATACAATTATAAAAGTACATACAATAAATCAAGCAAAATCAAACAGTACACAGAAAACGATAAAAACAGGTAAAACCCCAATTAGCCCTTCCTCATGGCCACGGAAGAGGAGGGAGGCCCTAGAGAATGTTTATGGGGGGAATGCTTGTTGAAATAGGAAGGTCTTTAAATCCTTCTTGAATTGGGCCAGGGAGGTAGTCGAGCGGAGCTCAGCGGGCAGCGTATTCCAAAGGGCCGGGGCGGCGATGGAGAACGTCCGCCTAGTGACGGAAGAAAGCTTAGCCCCCGGCACCTTCAGGAGTTGCTGCCCAGATGTTCTGAGGGTGCGGGACGGAATATATGGGGAGAGGCGGTCCTTTAGGTATCCTGGACCCAAGCCATTTAGGGCTTTATAGGTGATTACCAACGCCTTATATTGAGCTCGGAAGCGAATGGGCAACCAATGGAGATCTTTTAAAATCGGTGTTATATGGCTGGTCCTGGGAACACCAGTGACCAGCCGGGCTGATAAAAGAAATATGGTGAGAAGACAGGGGAGAAGAGAGAAAACTGGTTACAGAATGTTATTTTACCTGTGATTGGTTTAACTTTCCTATAACTTGCAACTCACTGGGGGTTTTCAGTGACAGCTAAAGGCTTAAGGTTTCATTTGGGCAGTGAATCCACCCCAGGATTTAATGCAAACCTATCAACACTTTAATTCATAGTAAAAACACAGGATAGATTTCACCAGTTGAATTTCAACTTTAAAAACAAACAAACAAACAAACAAACAAACCAGACTGGCCTTATGACCTTGAAGCAGTATTTCCTTATTTAGTGTCTACATTAGCTCAGAGCCTTGAAAAGTTACTTTTTAAGGTCTAATCTGCAATGCAGAAATAATGCAGTTTTACACTGCTTTAACTTCCAAAACTCAACGCTATGGAATTCTGGCATTTGAAGCTTTGTGAGATATTTAGTCTTCTCTGTCAGAGAGCTCTGGTGCCACAACAAACTTCCACAAATCCCAGGATTCCATAGCACAGAGCCATTACAGTAAAATATGGTGAGCTGCTGAGATAGAAATGGCTTTCAGCTAATTATTATTATTATTATTATTATTATTATTATTTAGTCTTAGTCATCTGCTGAGCCTTTATAAGACTAGTTTTCTTCTCTCTCTCTCTCTCTCTCTCTCTTATCCTTTTTCTTTTTGCATTGCATTTTGTCTTGCCCTGATTCAATGTAGTTGACATTAGTTTGATATGTTTGCTATTTTGTATTAATTTGCTTGCCATTGTTGCTCTCATTCGTTTTGTATCTTTTGTCTGTATTAGTTTTGGATACTTTTGTTATGTACATTGTTTCTTTACAACAGAAATAGATAAAGATTATTTATACTGTATTACTTTTGCCTTTTTTTCCCTTCTTGGTCTTATTGTTTCAACATTAAAGTGGTGTCAAATTGCTTTATTTCTGCAGTGCAGATGCAGCTTTGAATTAAAACTTGCAAAATCCTCCATTCAGCATGATCAGGGGCACAGTTAGTGGTCATACTGGCTAGAGGATTCTGGGAGTTATAACACTAAATAAACTTTTCTAAGGTCTTGTCTAATACTAATCAAAACCTTCTATGCCCTGAGCCTGAAAAAAAAGCATTCCATTATAAAATCTCCTGAGTCAAGTATCATAGCCTACCATTTGACAAGCCTCTGAAAATGCAGCAATCTGTTGGTGTTTATCTTTCCATGAATTAAATTCCACCTGGATGTATTTACAGCGAACCCACTGCAATGTAAAGCTCATAACTGAACTATGCATTGTTTGCATTTTTGAATTAATTTCACTGGGAAGTGGTGCCCATTTCATGGTGGCTGAGCAAAAGCCAACTGCCTCCCTCCATCCCATATTTAACACTTGCAAACAACACACTAGAAACCTGAGCTGTGTACTGTATCTCTTTTCCATTTAACTGCAAGGAAATTGTCACAGGGCTAAACAGGGTTCTGATATTAGTAATGGACTTGAGGGCAAACAAACTAAAATTTAATTCAGACAAGACAGAGGTGCTCTTGAAGAGTTAAAAGGCAGATCAAGGTTCAGAGATCCAAACTCCACTGGATGACATTTCTGTACCTTTGGGTGTACATCTGGACTCTAGCCCTGAGCCTAGATGCCTGGGTTTCACCATTCACCTGGAGTGCATTTTTAGAGTTTAAACTATGTCAGTTATGCTTTATGGCTACGGTGTCACATGCCTTGACTACATCCTGTTTAATTTCTTGTAGCATACTCTATGTGGGGCTGCCTTTGGAAACCGTTCAGAAACTTCAGTGGGTCCAAAATGCTGTGGCCAGAGGGATGGCCAGAGTTCATTACAGGGAACGTGTATAACTCTCTTGTTGAACAAATTTCATTGGCTGTCAGTGGGTTTTTCTGCACATATTTCTAAGTGCTGGTTACTTCCTATAAAGCCCTATACCAACCAGGTCCAGATCATTTGAAAAACCTCCTCCTTCCTACATGAGCCTGCCCAGGTTTTAAGGTCCCAGGGGAAGGTCTTTCTTTCGTTCCCCATCTTCACAGGAATATTCAGTGAGGGCATAGGAGAGAACCTTCTCAGTGGCTGCTCCTAGCCTGTGGTACTTTGTGCCAGTGGAGATTCTGCTGGCCTACTTTCCTTTTCTGACAAGTAAAGAATTTTTATCTGAACAAGCATTTTGTGGTCCAAAACACACTGCAGAAACAGTCCAGTTTGAGACTGCTTTAACTGCCCTGGTTCAGTGCTAGGGGATCCTGGGAGTTGTAGTTTATGGTGGCACCAGAGATCTCTGAGAGAAGGCTGAATGTCTCACAAAACTGCAGGTCCCAGAATTCCCTAGCACTGAGCTAGGGCAGTTAAACCGGTCTGGATTATTGCTGCAGTGTGTTTTGGCCCTAAGAGGCTATGCAGAAGAGTCTTTAATGGCATGTGGGCTGCATTTTTATTCCTTTGTCACAGTGTTAACTGATTTTGGATTGTTTTGGAGTATTACTATTATTATTATCCCACGTTTCCCCCACAACTGGGACACAAAGTGGCTTATAAATCAAAAACAATGCAATTAGTCTTGGTCTATGTCATAATAAAGATTCTATTTTATTCAATCTAATTAAAAACGTGCCAAAGTAGTATACCAAGAAAACCCTATGATAGGTTCATTTTAGGATTGCTATAAGCTGGAAACAACTTGAAGGCAAACAAAGCAACAACAACAACAACAACAACAACAACAACAACATGACTGTTTTTTAAAAGGCCCAGATACCCTAAAGGCACCAGATTCCATCTGAGCTTGGAAGCTAAGCAGGGCCAACTCTGATTAATACTTAGATGCAAGCTAGAGGAGCAATTCCACCTCAACATTAGGAGGAACTTCCAGACATTGGAACACACTCCTTCCTCAGAGAGTGATGGAGTCTCCTTCTTTGGAGGTCTTTAAGCAGAGGCTGGATGGCCATGTGTCCCAGGTGATGCACTGATTGAGAGTTCCTGCATGGCAGAATGGGGATGGACTGGATGGCCCTTGAGGTCTCGTCCAACTCTAGGATTCTGTGATTCTATGATTTTGGATGAGAGACTGCCAATGGCCATCAGGTGCTTCAGGCTCTTTTTCAGAGGAAGGAACTGGCAAAAATCACTCCTGAGTCTTCCTTGCCTAAGAAAATCCTATGGAATTTGGGGGGGGGGCATAAGTTGACAGGGGACTTTAAGACGGCACACACGTGTACATGTTGGTATTTTAATATGGTTGTTTTTTGTTCTTGTTTTTTTTAAAAAAAACCTTTTTATTAAAAATATATGTGACGCTCGTTCAAAAGGACGTCCGGTGGAGTGACGCAGTTAGTGGGAGGGAAGTGGCCCCGGGTGTGAGCCTCTCCTGGGTGTGTCGTGGATAGGGCCAGTCAGCTGCTTTGTCGGGCAGAGAGGGAAATGGAGGGAAGGGAAGGCTCCGCGTGGAAAGGGCTCTACTTTTTGGTGACGATCGCCCTCCTGACTCCGAGCAGTTCCTTCCCACGATCTTGTCCAGGTAAAGATTCTCCCGGAATGCAGGAAAGAGACCAAGGGAGGTGGAAGGAGGTGGGGAGACCTTTCTGAGGGCTTGGGAGTGAGGCCACATTGCACATTGCATTATGAGTTCCTATGGTGGGGGGGAGGGCTCTCAGGACGCTACAGCTCACACAGGATCAAAATTCAGAATGACCTGAATAGACTAGAAAACTGGGCCAAAGCTAACAAAATGAAATTCAACACGGAGAAATGTAAGGTACTGCACTTAGGACAGAAAAATAAAATGCACAGATATAGGATGGGGGACACCTGGCTGAACGAGACTAGGTATGAAAGGGATCTAGGAGTCCATGTAGACCACAAGTTGAACATGAGTCAACTAAAGGCCAATGCAATTTTAGGCTGCATCAATAACAGGATAGTGTCTAGATCAAGAGAAGTAATAGTGCCACTATATTCTGCTTTGGTCAGGCCCCACCTAGAATATTGTGTCCAGTTCTGGGCACCACAATTCAAAAAGGACTTTGAGAAACTGGAGCATGTCCAAAGGAGGGTGACTAAAATGGTGAAGGGTCTGGAAACCATGCCCTACGAGGAACGACTTAAGGAGCTGGGGATGTTTAGCCTGGAGAAGAGAAGGTTAAGAGGTGATATGATAGCTCTGTTTCAGGGACGTAGCCAGGATTTTGAGAAGGGGGGGGGGGTGTCCAGAGTAAGTGCCACCAATGTGAGAGCCTAAGAGCCCCACACACACACAAAGAGGAGGGGAAGAAGGGGGGCTGCGTTCCTCAGGTTCATTTAGGTGAAAAGAGAGGCAGGACTCCTAGACTTCAATCTACTTCCTCAGATGCATTTAGATGCAATGATAATAATAATAACAACAACAACAACAACAACATGTAGAGAGATCTTGTAGCACCTTTGGGACTAACTGAAAGAAAGAAATTGACAGCATGAGCTTTTGGAGACAGTCTGCTTCTTCAGATGTAACAACAACAACAACAAAAACAACAACATGTAGAGAAATCTTGTAACCCCTTTGAGACTAACTGAAAGAAACACATTGGCAGCATGAGTTTTCCTAGATGTCAGGTTTCCTAGCATTTTCCTCAGATGCATTTAGATCCAATAATAATAATAATAATAATAAGAAGAAGAAGAAGAAGAAGAAGAAGAAGAAGAAGAAGAAGTAGAGAGATCTTGCAGCACTTTTGAGACTCACCGAAAGAAAGAAATTGGAGCATGAGCTTTCCTAGGCTTCAGTCTACTTCCTCAGATGCATTTGTGGCTTACAAAAGATCACCCTGTGGTTTTGTATGGTTCAGTTGGGAATCTAACCCTGGACTCCAGAGTCATAGTACTCCAGTGATCAAACCACTATGGAGTAGGAGGATTAAATAGGGCAGCTATGGGCCATTTGTGGCCCTGGGTCATTGTTTTGTGCTCCTCCCATCCATCCTCCCCAATTCCAAAATTATTACTGTTATTATTATTTTGTTATAAAAAGAAGAGAAGGGTTTCCTGGAAGCCTCTGTGGTTGCTAGCACACCATACACTGTTTAACATTTATACATAGATACAGATACAGATATCTGTGTTTTCCAATCTGGAAGTGGATTTCCTCCCAGTCACAGTTTGCTTTTCCCATTCAGGGTTTGGTAGCCCACAGATTGATTGATTGATTGATTGATTGATTTATATACTGCCTCTCTCCCAAAGTAGGACCCAAGAGAGAGGAGAGAAAAGAGTTTCCCTCACTCCCACCCACCCACTCCGCATCCCCATCTCCAAATGTTAAACCAGAGCTTGGGGGACTATAACTCCCAGAATCCCCCAGCCAGAGCTGGCTGAGGGATTCTGGGAACTCCCCGGCTCTGCACAGAACTGCATTCCAACTTCTGAGCTAAGAACCCAGCTGCATCCACACAACATTTCATTCCCACTTCCAAGAGGGATTTTTAATTTCAAGACATACACACACACACACAGTTTTTAATTCCAAGACTCTATCTATCTATCTATCTATCTATCTATC
>CM028773.1:3578702-3610643 GCA_016801065.1 Sceloporus tristichus
GAAAATCGCCGCCTTGAGTCCATATATTGGGAGAAAGGGTATAAGAATCATAGAATCATAGAGTTGGAAGAGACTACAAGGGCCACCCAGTCCAACCCCCTGCCATGCAGGAAATCACAATCAAAGCATCCCCGACAGATGGCCAGCCTCTGCTTGAAGACCTCCAAGGAAGGAGACTCCACTACACTCTGAGGGAGTGTGTTCCACTGTCAAACAGCCCTTACTGTCCATTGCTTCGGGTCCTAGTCTCTGGAGCAGCAGAAAACAAGTTTGCTCCCTCCTCAATATGACATCCCTTCAAATATTTAAACAGGGCTATCATATCATCTCTTAATCTTCTCTTCTCCAGGCTAAACATCCCCAGCTCCTTAAGTCGTTCCTCGTAGGGCATGGTTTCCAGACCTTTCACCATTTTAGTCACCCTCCTTTGGACATGCTCCAGTTTCTCAATGTCCTTTCTGAATTGTGGTGCCCAGAACTGCACACAATATTCCAGGTGGGGCCTGACCAAAGCAGAATATAGTGGCACCATTACTTCCCTTGATCTAGACACTATACTTCTATTGATGCAGCCTAAAATCGTATTGGCCTTGTTAGCTGCCGCATCGCATTGTTGATTCATGTTCAACTTATGGTCTACTTAGACTTCCGTTCAGCCAGGTGCCCCCCCATCCTATATCTGTGCTTTTCGTTTTTCCGCCCTAAGTGCAGTATCTTACATTTCTCTGTGTTGAATTTCATTTTGTTAGCTATGGCCCAGTTTTCTAGTATGTTCAGGTCATTTTGAATCTTGATCCTGTCCTCTGGAGTATTAGCTACTCCTCCTAATTTGGTGTCATCTGCAAATTTGATAAGTATGCCCCCAATTCTGTCCTCCAAGTCATTGATGAAGATGTTGAATAACACTGGGCCCAGGACAGAGCCCTGTGGGACTCCACTGGTCACTTCTCTCCAGGATGAAAAGGAGCCATTATTGAGGACCCTTTGGGTTCGGCCAGTCAACCAATTACAAATCCACGTAACAATTGCCTTGTCTAGCCCACATTTTACAAGCTTGTTTGCAAGAATATCATGAGAAAATAATAATAATAATAATAATAATAATAATAATAATAATAATAATAATACCTGGGGATTATAGGTTCATGAGACATTTAGCCTTCTTTGTCAGAGAGCTCTGGTGCCACAACATACTACAAATCCAGGATTTTCCATAGCATTAAAGTGGTGTCGAATTGGATTATTTCTGCAGTGTGCAGCCTTATTAGACTGCAGTTCCCAGCAGTCTCTGGTGCTGCTGAATGATGGGACCTGCAGTCTAGCATTTCCTGGAGCAGGGCCATAGGACTCAACAGTCCCAATTCATCATCTGGCAGAATTTGGGGGAAACTCCTTTAAAAAGGCCAAAATAAAGAAAATCAAAAACTCCTTGCAAAGTAAAACCCAGAGGTCTGCCAATGGACTTTGCTTCCAAGACAGGAGGGCAGAGAGGCCCAGACCTCCGGCCTTTCATTGGCGACCCACTTAGATTGATTCCGTATGTTAATTAATTAATCATAGAATCCTAGAATCCTAGAGTTGGAAGAGACTCCAAGAATGACCATCCAGTCCAACCCCATTCTGCCATGCAGGAACTCTCCATCAAAGCATCCCCATTGACATACTGAAAAGGGGCCAGCTAACTGTATTTTATTTTATTTTTATTTTTAAAAAGAGGAAAAAACAAAGCTGGAGGGAAGCCTCTTGCTTTTTTGCATCACAGACCCTCCTTTTTGCTGTTGATGCAAAAATCCAGAAATGACTGTTTTTGAAAACATGAGTTCATTATCAGAAGAAATGTACAGAGTAGAGTCTGAGTCTCCTTTATCTGGACTTATGAAATCTGAATTATTCCAAAATCCAAAACTGACCATGAGAGCATCTGGTCTGACCCCAACTCAAGGAAACTTGGGAATCCTGAAGGTTATTGGTGTGGTCTCAGGATTTTGCTGACAGCTCATTTTAAAAATATTATGTATTAAATTACCTTCAGCCTATGTCTGTGAGATGCATATGAAACAAAGATGGATTTAATGGCTGGACCTGGGTCCCATCTCCAAAATACCCCTTTATACCTATATAAATATACCAAACTCTGAAAAACTCCAAAATACATCTAGTCCTCCCTGTAGCTGATGAGAGATTATTATTGTTATTGTTATTGTTATTATTATTATGTACATTTTACTATAACTTCCTTTTAGAGCCTTCCTTCCTTCCTTCCTTCCTTCCTTCATCTTCTTTCCTTTCCTTCTCTTCCTTCCTTTAGTTCTCCCTCCCTCCCTCCCTGTCCTTACTGGTGTACGTAACCTAAGAGGTATTTTCCCTGAGGAACTGACAGTGTGTGATGGCTTCAAAGGAGAGTGGGATTTAACACTGCTCTTCCTATCCTGAGTTTTTGGCTGCATTGTTGGTGTTTCTTGGAAAGAATCATGGTCAGCAGTGCCTTTTGTGGAGTGTGAATCAGTTTTCACCATTCCTCCTTTTCTTCCTTCCTATCGTTCTTCCTTGTTCCTCCCTTTTTTCCTTCCTTATTTTCTTCCTTCCCTTCTTCTTCTTCCTCCTCCTCTTGCTCTCCTTCCATACGGAGACTACTATTTCCTGGCAAAAGAAGGAGAAGGAGGAACAGAAGGACTAGGGAGACTGAGTGAGGGAAAGAGGGGAAAGAAGAAGTCGCAGGGAAGGAGGGGGGGCCTCCCTCTTTCTTTGGGCCTTCTTCCCTCCCTCCCTTCCCCTGGCCCTGTGCGACTGACTTCTTTCATCTTGCCATTCCCCCTCTTTCCCTGGTCTCAGAGTCTCATCTGTGCTTTTGATGGGAGGAGGAGGAACATGCCTGTGCCCCAAGAAGGGGGGACTCCAGGCTCCTCTGAACCCCCCTTGCTACGTCCCTGTCTGTACCATGGCATTGGGAGGCTGCTTCCTTATATGCCACCTGAGGGTCGTTACCATAATAAAAATAAGGAGCACTGTGTAGTTCAACACCAGCTCCTTGAGAAAGAGCAGAACAACCTGAGTGGTGGATTGAAGCTAGAACTCCAGCCTTTGTTTTTTGTTGCCTGCCTTCAATTTGCTTCTGATTTATGACAATCCTAAGGCAACCATATCATAGGGTTTTCTTGGCAAGATTTGTTCAGAAGAGGTTTGCAACTGCTGAGAGAATGTTATTAGAGCCCTGGTGGTGGTGCAGTGGTTAAATGTGTAAATTTACAGCACTATATAAATAAAGGTTAATAATTATTATTATTATTATTATTATTATTATTATTATTATTATTATTATTAATAGCCTATACGGCAGCCACTCATTCACAAATCCAAATGCATCTGAGGAAGTAGACTGAAGTCTACAAAAGCTCATGCTGCCAATTTCATTCTTTCAGTTAGTCTCAAAGCTGCTACTAAACCATAAGGTTGTGAGTGGGCTCAGGCTCAATTCAGCCTTGCATCCTTTTGAGGTTGCTAAAATGAGTACCCAGCTTGTGGGGGTAATTGGCTTACAGTTGTAAACCACTTAGAGACTCCTTAGGCAGTATGAAGCAGTATATAAATAAAGCTGCTATTGCTATTGCTGCTTCCCAAGGTCACCCAGTGGGTTTTATGGCTGAGCGGTGAACTGTTGGGCAATAATAATAAAAAAGCACCCTCGTCTATAATCTGAAGAGGCATAGTTCTGTATTATTCTGCTTTGTGTCAGCATAAAACCTTAATTGGGGAATTGCAGAATGGCAGAGGAAGAATGGCAGAGGAACAGTGAAAGACTGCAACTTTTCCAAAGTGACCTGTCAGTCTGTGGCTCAGCTGCTATGGTATTTTTCACATGCTCCTTGTAAACTACTTTTCCCATACAATTTTCTCAAATGGAAAGGATTCTTTCTTCTCCTTTCCCCCTCCCCTCCCCTACCATATTTAAATACATTCAAATGCAAGATCTTAGCACCCAGCACTTCAAAAATTGATTAATTGGTGTCCCACTTTTCCCCAAAGCATACCATCCTAGTGTCAAACAATAAATCAGCTCTTTCAAAGGTAGAATCTCTTTTCTTATCATTCGCAGTTGGATCATGTTCTAGTCTCTGTAGCAGCAGAAAACAAACTTCCTTTATCTTCCATATGACAGCTATCATTTTTTTCCAAGCTAAATATACTGAACTCAGTATTCCAGGTGGAGTATGACCAAAACAAGAGAAGGTGGCAAAATAAGGTGCTATGTTTCCATTGATGCAGTAAAGAATTTCTTTGGCTATTTCAGCTACTCTGTCTCACTTTTGATTAAAATTTAGCTTGTGGTCTACTAAAACCCCAAGATCCTTTTCTGTCAACTTTGTTTGAAAACAAATTAAAACTGGGTTTCCAGGGTACACAGTTAAAACAATCCCTGGAGTAAACTCAAGTTTTAAGAACCAAAAGGCCCTATAGAAAGGGCTGGAAACTCAGTCAAGACCCAGCGTGGCTTACCTTCGTAGAGAGGTTTCTTCATGAGAAATAGCCACAGCTAAGGCAAAGGTTTTAAACTGGGTAAAGGTTCCCTTGGCTGCCTATCTGGGTAGGCTTTGCACTTTCAGCTCAGTTTACAGCAGCAGAAACAAGATAACAGAGGTTACCTGAGTTGAAACAGGGATGACATTTTGCTTTAGTTGCTGTAAACTGACTTGAAAGTGCAAAAGAAGCTGGCATGTGACTCAACCGGAGGATAAGATTTGGGGGAGAGGGGGTGTCCTTGCCCTTCTCTACAGATTTCAGGCAAAAGCAAACTGCTGTAGCTTGTCCTAGCTCATCTGCTCTTCCTCATGAAGAACCTTTGCCATCTTGACCAGCTATACTCTGATGTCCATGTTCTGCTTCTTTGACTGGGAGCAAAGCAGGAGGCGAGGTGTCACCACCAGTTACTCATACTGTTTGGCACACTCCGGACCTTGTTTTCTCTGCAGGGTGAGGTGATAGTGATCTTGGTGTGGAGGAATTCTTAGCAGTTCTGTTGTCATGGACAGATTATGATCTGGTCAAGTTTATCTGTCTGAGCCACACATCACTTTCCATGGATTCCTCTGAAGAAGTTTTAAATATCACCCCTTCTGCACCCCTCAGCCTTCACTCTTCCATTTCCATCCCTCTATGGTTGCAGTATTGGCATCAATGCTTGTTTTGTAGATCTATGTTTCTTTCCTTGAGAAGGGGTAGTGTCTTTTACACAGAAATGCTGCCTATCTCTGTGGTCATTTGGTCAGTGTGTCTGAGAAGAGGTCACTTCCCACAACCAATTATGAATCCGAAAACAGGGACTCTTCCTTTGCAATGGCATGTGAAAAAAGCCCAGAGGGCAGCCGTGGCACTGCATTACATTACAATAGTTTTCCTCATGCATAAGGGCCTCGGCTTACTCTCCTCACCCACTGGCCAGTTACTAGAGAATATATTTACGGAATGCTGAGGTGAAAGGAAAACCCAAAGGGTGGAAACAATGCACATAGACAAATGGCTTTGAGCCCAGTAGCACCTTCCTACGAAATCCTGGGATTTGTAGTTTCACAAGATCTTTACCCTTCTTTACCAATGACTGCTATCACCTCACTTTAGGCTTGCCTCCATGTTTGCTCAGAAAGGAAAAAGAGGCTGGCAGCCCAGTCCGCCAAGTTTACTTTCTTTGGGGAATTCAACGCTATGGGCATTTTAGTCTGTTAGAATCAGTAGATAGAGAGATGATGATGATGATTACGCTTTATTTATATAGCACTGTATATTTACACAGCTATGTATATAAAATCAATAAAATAGATAAAAATTATCCTGTCTATGGCATACATTCTATGAAATAATAAAATAATACATATTAATAATACAAAGGAGGCAACAAATTAAAAACATCAAATAATAATCATGCAATGCCTGGGAATGTTTCCCTGAACAGTATAGTCTTTAACTTAGCTTCGAAGCTAGTCAATCCTGTAGCCCCTTTGAGACCAACTGAGAGAAAGAAGTTGACAGCAGGAGCTTTCCTAGACTTCAGTCTACTTCCTCAGGTGCATTTGGTCTAATGGAAGACAGGCCCAGACATATATAAGCAATTGGTATGTGAGGATGTCAACTGAAATTTCCTCAGGGATGTTTACTCAGGGAAAGCAGAGGTTACGTGGCAGAGCTTTCTTTTCCCCCCTGACACCTGTCTGTGTCTGTAAAGGTTTACTTTACTCAGGGAAGCTCAAGTTACACTGCAGATCTTTCCTTCCCCCCTCCACAGCCATGAAAAATTGACTTTTCTCTGTTTCCTCCTCTGCAAAAAAAGGCCACCCCAGAAAAGCAGGGTATTTTTAAGATGAAAAAAAAAAACACTGCTTGTTGTGCGAATTTCCCTCAGAGAAACTGTGTGAAAGAGGCAGTGGTTCTTTGCATTAAGAGAGCTTCTTCTGAAACACATGCACCACACACCCCTTTGGTGCATTTGCATGGTAGAATTTATGGAGTTGGACACTGCTTTAAGTGCGGCAGCACCATCCGACAGAGTCCTGGGATTTGTAGTTCCACAAGGTCTTCAGTCTCTTCTGCCCAGGAGTGCTGATCTCTCTCTGAGGACAACAGGAGCACTGTATTGCTCCTGGGTTTCAGCCTGATATTTACAGGAATAGCCCAAAGTGCTGAAGCTTATCCACCTACCAGTGGCTCTGATAGTTCAGACTGAAACCTGGAGTGGATTCGCTGCCCCGCTAACACCGGAGCCACTGCCATGGGGTCCAGCCCTCTCCCCACCCCTTAGCCTCGTTCCTCCCCTTGCCCCCATGTTAATCTGCACAGAAAGCCAACTGCAGGAGACAGACCTCCAATCCTCCTTCTGGATGGTTTGTTCTAGAGACAAAACCTAAGAGACCACCTTGGACAGCTCCACTTACAAAACCCAGCTCCCTGCAAAGGCAGCTGGACCCACCCTTTTCTGGTCCCATCAAGCTAGAAGTCAGACTTTCTTGCCTAACTGGTAGATCTCAGGGGGACCTCTGCACTGTAGAAACAATGTAGTTTGATGCTGCTTTAACTCCCATGGCTCCATCCTACAGGATCCTGAAGTTTGTTGTTTGGTGAGGCACCAGCCCTCTTTGGAGGCAAAACCTAAAGACCTTGTAAAACTACATATCTCAAGGTTACACAGGATAGAGGTACAGTAGTGACAGACGTGTCAAACTGCATTATTTCTGCAATGTAGAAGCACCCTTATAGACTCCTTCAGAGTTGCCATGTATTATATTCGTCGCTTTACTGATAAAAGAGGCAAATATCAAACATATAGACCTACCCTAAACAGTTGCATTCACTCCAGATTTTCATGCAGAAGCACTATGTCCTACGAACCACAAGCAACTGGAAACAACAGTTGTAAGATAAGAGGAAGTTAACATTATTCACAAGGTAAAGAGGATGTCAATGTTGTTCAGTCAACATGCCAAGTTACACCCATAGCCAGAAACAAATTGGTTACCTTCTGTTGACAGAACTCACTTGGATAGTGGCCACTAGGCTCCTCTTGCTCCCTTGCATTATTTAAAAACAAAAAATAAAAATTAGATTGCTGTTGAGATGATTTCTTTACTTTTGAACAGGAACTAAAATAAAATTATGTGTATCCCACAGAAAGAATGAGACAGAAGCTGATTTTTCAACAGTATTTTGAAATAAGGAAGTGGATTAGGGCTAAATCCTGTTTGCTTTTTTAACCTCCAGCTACAACAAACTTTGTACATTCATGGGATTTAAGTATGTGTTGATTTAGCAAACCCCACACATTTAATAGTTAGCTCTGTTCAGTGAATTTAAGACAATGGTTCTCAACTTTTGGCCTTCCAAATGTTTTGGATTTCAACTCCCTGAACTGCTCCTCATTGGCCATGTTGGTGGAGCCTTCTGGCAGTTGAAGTACAAAACACCTGGTGGATCAGAGACTGAAAACCCTGGTTGAAGGGACTTAGCCTTCACAGTCCACAAAAGCTTCTAAAGTAATAAATCTGTTTTGCTGTTGTTAGCTGCCTCCAAGTCAACCTCAACTCATGGCCACCCTGTGAATGAGATGTCTCCAAGGCCCCCTTTCCTCCACTGCTCTGCTTATGTCTTGCAAATTCATACCCATGACCTCCCTGATTGAGTCTCTCCATCTGGTATGCTGTCTTCCTCTCTTTCTGGTGCCCTCTACTTTCCCCAGCATCAATCTCTTTTCTAATTAGTTGTGCCTTCTCATTATTTGGCGAAGAACAGCCTCAATTTAGTCATCTTGGCTTCCAGGGAGAGTTGAGGCTTGATTTGTTCCAAGATTCAGTTGTTTGTCTTTTTAGCTGTCTATGGTATCTTCAGCACTCTTCTTGAATTAATTAATGTCCTTCCTATCTGTTTTCTTCCAGTGGCGTCACTAAGGTTGGCATCACCCTACAGAATGCTACTGCTTCAACTTGGTTTTAATTGAAGAACAAAACAAAACTCTTCATATCACAGTCTGCATTGCTTATAATATGTTTTATATCGTGCCTTTTTCCTAAAGTGGAACTCAAACCAGCTTACAATACATGTTCAAGAAGGATATTGACAAGCTTGAACATGTCCAGATGATCAAGGGTCTAGAAACCAAGTCTTATGAGGAATGACTGAGGGAGCAGTCTGAGAGGTGATCTGATAGCTGTCTTTAAATATAGACGATGGGAGCAAGCTTGTTTATTGCTGCTCCAGACACTAGAACATGAACCAATAGATTCAAATAAGAAAAGAGATTCCATCTAAACATTAGGAAGAATTTCTTAACTGTAAGAACTGTTTGACAGTGGAATAGACTGCCTTCGAGGCAGGACTCTCCTCGAATCCATAAATGTGATCAGGATTATTCTTAAACTTTTCTATTGTCCCCCCAGGCATTCCCAGCCTATCCTGGAGGACACCAAAACTTGCCTTTTAAAAATGCAATTTTGGTGGTCTATCTCCCTTTATAGATGCAAACCATACCCTCCAAATGGTGTTGGACTTTAGCTCCCATTATGCTTGATTTGCAGCTGCACTGACTGACTAAGGCTAATTACATTATGAACCCTACAAACTCTGAAAGAGGCACATGTTCCCAATTCCTCTTCTAAAGAAAGCAGAAGGACCTCTACAGGAGCTGGAGTGTGATGTTTTTTCATGTGCACTTCCTTCTGGATTCTTCCTCATACAGCAATTTGCAGTAGTTTGCACTGTGGTAAAGACAACTCAACACAGCAAGAAGAAACATTGGGTGTGATATGAGGATAATAATGATGACAGATTTATTCAGATTGCTGATATAGTAGCTGTGACGTACCTTGAAAGCTTGGAAATGCTACACAAATCCCATTATTAAACTTACATGGAAGGATAGTAGCTGTTCCTTTTGGGGCTAAGGAAGGCCTCAGAGGAAAACACATTTACTAGTTTTTAAGGACTAAATGAAAGCTTTCTTGTTGAATCGGTAGCGGGCCAAGAAGGAGAGGGAAGCTACAGCGTCTAAATAAGTGGCTGGAATCTAGTTTTTATCTTAGGCCTGAATAAGTCCCCCCATGGAAGTGGTTGGACATTTTTGTCTAATGTA
The DNA here is from genome assembly GCA_016801065.1 of Sceloporus tristichus. Lineage (NCBI taxonomy): Eukaryota > Metazoa > Chordata > Lepidosauria > Squamata > Phrynosomatidae > Sceloporus > Sceloporus tristichus. The sequence continues at coordinate 3,588,310 of CM028773.1, forward strand.
CACCATAGCAATACAATTTCATGTCACACAGTTATAGTGCTATGGGTCCACTTTAAATGTCATGGAATCCTTGGGATTTGCAATTTAGGAACGGACATTTAGAATATTACTAGTCAGAGAGCTCTAGTGAGTCAACAGACTACAAACACCAGGACTCCATAGGACACAGCCATGACAATTAAAGTGGAATCATAGAAAGGATCTATAAGCACATGCTGATTTTCTTCTGGAATTCTCTGGCATACTCCATTATCCAACATATGTTTGCGATGTAATCCCTAGTGCCTCTTCTTTTCCTGAACTCAGCTTGTAGCTATGGAATTTCTGACTCTATATATGGAAGTAGTCTTTGCTGTAGAATTTTGAGCATGGCTTTTTCTGCATGGGAAATTAATGCAATGTTCCTGTAGTTGCTGCAGTCTTTTGTGTCTTCTTTTTTGGATCAATGTATATCAATTGTTTCTAATTGGTGGGCCATTGTTTTGTTTTCCATATTTGTTGGCAGATTTTAGTTAGAACTAAAGTCAATCCTGTCTTTGTAGACTGCAGCAGTGCATTTGACACTGGATCCTTAAGCCCATATTTTTTAAAGAGCCACAACTTTCCGGATCTTCAGTAGTGTGTCTTCAGTCGTGAAACGTTCTTCCTGGTCCACAGTATCTGAAAGACCATATCTTCCCATATAAGCCTGCCCAAGTTTTAAGATCCTCAGGGGCGTCAATAAGGTTGGTGTCACCCGGTGTGGTAACCCATGTTGTCACACACACACACACACACACGGACTTCCTTCCCATAACAGGCCATACAGAATGTTTTTTGTACTTAGTAATGCTTTTTGTATCAATGTTACATATCAATCGTGATTCCCGTATATCATTGGCTGTAGTGGCAATAGTTAATTATATAAACAATAACAAAATTACAATTATACCTTCAGACTCAAGGCACCAAGATCCCCCTGGCACCAGTGTTGTAATTCATTTAGACCTCTAGTTAAGAATATTCCTATTTTCCTAAATCATTTGCATACTTGTACGCCTCTGTTAATTAAATCAACGTGTTCCTGGGCATTACTTCTTTAACAAAAATCTTGGTCCCAGAAGGATGACATTTTCTTTCACTAGCTTCCATTTTTCTTATGAATCCCACTTTCATTGTCTGATTTATAGGTCTATTTTTTAAAATCATGCTGGGAGTTGGTGAGGTGGGCTTATCTGCTTTCTCTTTTTCTCTTTGTTTTGCTGTTCATACATGGTCAGTTAGGTTGATATTTATTGCATGGTTTACTGCAGACATATTGTTGCAACCCAACACCAAAAGTGAGTGTTTCTTCAGCCTTCGTTTGTAATCCTCTCATTGCTGATGATACTTGAAATCTTCCAGCTAGACAGAGGATGAAGGTGCTGAGAATACTATGTAAAAAGGAGCTTCAGTGTCAGAGGCTTTGTTAATTGAGATATGACTCTATTTGATTATGTCATTTATTCTGATTGGGTGACTTTTGCATTGAGGAGTTCCACTTTAAGTCTTCAATCGCATGCAGAGAAAACTATTAAAAACTCATTGTCCTCTGTCTAGCTGGACATTTTTAGCAGCATTGGCATTGGGAGGATGGTGAAGAAGGGCTGGAGAAATATAGATTTTTGGTACTGGTTGCACCAACATGCCTGCAATAACTGCAATAAAGCTTGAATGGGGAAAAAGAATGCTACATTAGACAATCTTACTATAGCTGGGTGTGCTTTCCTACAAGAGGCAGGGTAAATAGCAGCTGCATCCAGAATTCCTTACAGATTATGTGGGAACAGCAAAACAGAAAGAAGAGAGCAGACTAGCCTGCATCACCAGTTAAACCTTCCAAAATATTAAAGAAACATGGGCGGGATACAGACTGCCCATTTGGGGCGGCCTGCACCCACCCCTTTCCCCGACAGATTGAGGCCTGAGCAACCACAGCGACATCCCAGAGGCCCCAATCTGCTGCTTCTCCAGGCCTTGGGGAAGTGGCAAAACACCACTTCCCCACGGCCTGAAAATAGGTGTCAACAGTGGCGGGGAAAGATAGGGGCCACTCCGCATCGCTGGCGTGGCCATTTAAAGATTGCGCCAGCGATACGTATGGCGAAAAGGAGCTCCGTTTTGGAGCTCCTTCCTGCGATACTGAAAGGGCTCACCAAGCACCCTGCAGCGTTGCAGGGACATCACGCCTGCGCTGCGCAGTTTAGAGGTGGTGCAACTGTGATGTCATAATGGCGGCACCCATGTACACAGGGTGCTGCCATTATGCCACCCCAGTTACGTGGTAGGGTTAGGGAGCGTCTCTAAAGGACGCTCCGAGGCAACCCTAGCACGTATCCAGGCCAGCGCAAAGCGCCAGTCTGGATCCTGCCATGGATCTATTCATCTGGCCACAAAAAAGAAAATCATTTAGTGGAGGGTGGAGAAAAAAAAGTCATACCTAAATGTGTTTTGGAAGAAGTTTTCAAGTTATTATTTTTTAAAAAAAACTCAGACAAAGCTTACCTGACCTGATTGCTTCATTTCACATGTGCATATGGTTAGCAGTGAATAAAATATTTGCAGAAACATGCTGAACTGCACTTTTTTATGCATCCGATTTGACAGACACTCCCCTCCTATGATATTATAGATACTGGAGATCTTTTTTTATTTTAGCAGATCACTGAAAATTAATCTTTAGGGCAAACAGGCTGTGCCAGACCCTCCCTTTGCACACAGACACCTCCTCCAGCATTATCCAGCAGGAGAAGAAATTGAAACTAGTTTTACACACAAAAAATTCTGGGAACTCAAAGTAATTTTTAAAGCCCTCTCTCAGCAATGGCACGGCAGCCTCTGTGGCTAGTCAAACTTTTCAAACATGTAACTTGAGGCCCAAGAAGAAAATAAAATGCATCTTGTTATATCGCTTGATGCTTTTCCGGGGGGAGGGGGGCACATTAGGAATAATAGGAATAAGATAACCAGAGAAAGTTAACTTATGCAGTGGACCCTTGTCATCTGCTGGGGTTTGGTTCCAAGATCCCCACGTGGATAACAAAATCTGTGGATGCTCAACTCCCATTAAATATAATGACATAGCATAATGGTGTCCCTTATAAAAAATGGAAAATCAAGGTTTGATATTTGAAATTTAGACTTTTTTGAACATTTTCAAACTGTGGATGCTTGAATCCATGTATAAAAAAATCTGTGTACAAGAAGGGCCGACTGTACTGGATAGATGATATTCCCAATTATTATGTGGCTTTTGAAATGATGACATGTTACTTCCAAGCTCTGGTCCATTGAAGCATTTGTGTTGGGAAGTCTTCAAGCTTTGTTCAGGTTCCATAAGCAGATTTGCTACATATCCACTTTTGTTGCATGGAGCATACTATTGAAGTGGCATTTTCACAGAAGTAAATGAGCTTCTGTCAAAGAGGAGGGGGGAGAGGAAGGGAGCTGTAGATCTGGAGGTGGGGGAAAGAAAGCTAGCCCAGTTAGTCAGTCACAAAAACAGAAGGGAACTCCTGTGCCCTTCCCTGCCTTACCTCCCTCCCTCTTCTCCTGAAACATTAGCAATCAGCCAAGCTTAATTGGGTGTAAAACGGCTAGGGGCCAGGATCATCTAGCCAACTTGAGGTCAGAGGAGATTACTTGGATCCATCTGAACTAAGCACTCCTTCTTCATTCCACCCCCCCCCTTGACTCTTTCAATTTTCCCCTTTTTTAAATGCAATCAAAAACAAGGGAAGTAATAATAATAATATGTTTATATGCCGCCTCTCCCCGTACGATTGAAGCGGCTTACATCGGGTAAAACACAGTATAAAATACAACTGAAATACATCCCATTAATTCCCTCCCCCCCCCTTAAAAATTAAAATAATTACAATAATCAACAATCAAGCCAGTCAGAGACAAGAGGATGGGCAGTTTGGGCATTCTCTGTGATGCTCTGTGTCCATGGAAAACCAGGTGGGTTATTCAGGGAAGGCCTGTCAGAAGAGAGCCGTCTTGACAGCCCTTTTAAAGCTGCCAAGGCTGGTAATGTTTTGGATCTTTTCCACAATTTGAGAGCAGCTGATGAGAAAGCCCTCTGGGTAACCGCAACCAACCTTGTCTTTATTGGTTGAAGGAGATGCTTCCCAAAGGACCTGAGTGTGTGGGGCAGATTGTATGGAAGGAGGCGATCCCGCAAATATGTTGGACCCAAACCATGTAAGGCTTTAAAGGTGCATCTGCAGTCCAGTAAAGAATGTAGGAAGGGCTGAGAGGCACACCTGCCATTTTGCTTTCCAGACACAGACACTGGACTTTTTCACATGGGGACCTATGTGCTTCCATCCAAAAAATGGTTAAAGTGTTGGCATCCTGGAAAAGCAAGCAAATTTGGTAATGCTTATCACACCAAGAGCACAACAAGGGTTCAAAGCACATTACTTAGACATGAAAGTGGATTGAATATGAATTTGAGTTTCAGACAGATGAGAACAAATCCCATTACTAGCTTCAAAATAACTTTTTTGCACATGCTCCAAACTATCATTTCCAGAAGTGCATACACATACATGCTTCAGAGAGGAAAGGGAAACGGGAAGGAAAATACTCTTTGCCTCAGAAGCTGTTTCAGAGGAAGGAAGGCTGAGGTTTCCCTTTGCAAATTTATTGAGCATTCTTTGTGATGGTTTGTGTCCATGGAAGACCGGGTGAGTTATTCAGAGAAGGCCTGTCAGAAGAGATCTGTCTTGACAGCTCTTTTAAAGCTGTGAAGGTTGTTAATGTTCCGGATCTCTTCCGACAGGCCATTCCACATTTTATTCCATTCCAAAGTTCCGCAATCCCATAAAACCACACACAAACACATACACATACATTAGAGAGAAAGAGGAGGTGGCTCTCCATAAACCTGCCTGATTCCAGAGAGGGCTGAAACTCCCAGATGCCTTCCTTTCCCATGACATATCCAAAAAAAGCGGCCTGCCGGGGCCTGGTTTTCCACCAGAGGGAAGCCTCTGCCTCCAAACAGTGAGGCTTCCCACTGGCAGAAAAAGAACGCACAAAAGCAGGTTCTTTCTACGCCATGGTGGCAGTGTAATGAATGCACCACATGGCACCACTGGCACACTCGTTACGCAAGTGCCACGCGACGCTTGCGTAATAATGGCAGCACCCGTCTGTACAGGGCATCACCATTTTGACACCCTCATCACGTGCAAGGGGCAAGGGGCGTCTAGAAGTGCCACCCTGAGGCACCCCTTGTATGTGACAAGGGCGTCCTTTTCGTCCCGTCTGGACTGGGCCTTGTTACACTATTATTTATTTATTTACAGTATTTATTCCCCACTCTTCATCCCTAAAGGCTCTCAGAGCAGCTTACAAATAGTTATTCAGACCGTCCCCCACCCTCAGGCTTACAATCTGAGGAGCCCTGGTGACACAGTGGTTAAATGTCTGTACTGCAGCCACTCACTCACAAACCATAAGGTTGCAAGTTCAATACCAGCCAAGGCTCAAGATGGACTCAGGCTTGCATCCTTCCGAGGTCGCTAAAATGCATACCCAGCTTGTTGGAGGCAATTAGTTTACAGTTGTAAACTGCTTAGAGACTGCTTAGTTTAGTATGAAGCGGTATATAAATGAAGCTGCTATTGGTATTGCTACAATCTAAAAAGACATGACACAAAAGGAAAAGGGAATGGTGGTGAGGAAGGGGATCAAGTCCAGTGGCTCTTCTCTCCCTCTGAGGCCTGGACCATGGCATATGGATTGGAAGAAGGACTTTCTTCTGCTCTGGCTAGCCTTGATGGAGTTGGGCCTGCGTTTTCACTCCCTCCCAAGCCAGATGATGTCAGATGGCATGGAGGGAGAGCTTTTCGAGACATGATATTCCCGATCATTCTGTGACTTTTGAAATGTGACTTGTTACTTCAAAGCTCTGGTCTGGGTCTTGTCAATAAATTGATAACCCATGTTATTTACACCATTGAAGCTGTTGAAGCATTTGTGTTGGGAAGTTTTCAAGCTTTGTTCAGGTTGTGTAAGCAGACTTGCTACATATCCAGTATCGTTGTGTGGAGCACACTGTTGAAGTGGCCTTTTCATCATCCAAGAAGGCACAAAATCCATTAGCCCCAATGTCAAACCTGCAGTGAGAAGACAACAGAGGTGAAATCCCTATGGTATGACCTGCACCACGCTACCAATGGTCTCCCTATTTATACAGTGTAAAAAAAAAAAACAACTCAGAGAATTATATCTTATAACAGGGGCAAGTAGTCATGCAGAAATGATTTACTTTTTTAAACAAGAATGCTGAAGTCTGTCCACTAAAGTTATTTGCTTCCCCCCATGTACCATGATCTGGAGTATATGTAAGTCTACCTTGAGTTACCAGATCAGGAATTCTGGTACACTATTCTAGAACTGGCTATAGCAAATGAAGTCGTATTGTTTTAAAGAAATTATTCTGCAAATGATGGGGAAAACCCTTTTTAAGGCTGCCTCAAACCAGAAATATCTCCTTAGGACCAGAACACAGCTTTGGTGTAGCTTCAAGCCTCCTACAATGTATGTGTCATTTAAACAGCACACCTCCAAAGTGGCCTGAAGCCACTTCATTTGGTTTATCTGTTTGGGCCCTCAGACTATGGAACACCAAGTAGCTTTTAACTCTCAGGCTCATGAACTGGTCACCATAATATAATAGTACTAGCAGTACTGAGGAAGAATTTTTGACACAGGAAAATACAGTGCACCCGCGTCCTGTCTAATCTACCCTCCCCTTACTGCATCAGTATCTTGGTGTCAGCTTTGAGAACAGTACTGTGGTTCTATTTGGCATTTTCCAGCATATTGTATCAAACACACCGGAATCACTGTAGTTGTTTATGTATTCCTTTTTCTTCTTATTTATCTATGTATTTTTGTGTTCTTTTAGTGTGTTTTTGGCTTTTCAGTTTTTGGTTTTGTATTTCCATAATTTAACTCTCATGTTTTGCAGTTGTGTGCTTTTATAATATTTGGGTATTATTTGGGGTTTGTGACTGCTGCCTCCCTTTTTGTGATTTGGAAAACCTTACCAGCCATTGAAGATGGATCCATTTGCCCATTTCCAGGGTTGTCCTTCCTCTCTTCTCAAACCAATCCAATAATCAGTTGGTTCCTTATGCTTCATTATAAATTTCTGTTAAAAAATTAAAAATGTATCTCACTCAGCGACCATCATTTTGTAGAAATGTGGGTTAGCAAGGGGGAAAAACATGCCAAGGAACATGGAACATGCTCCCATCTACCACCATTATGTGGGACATCACTACCTGCAGTTTCTGAACAGTTCTCCAAGAAGTTTCATATCAGTTTTAGAATAGTCTGCTCTGAATGTACAAAGGGAGACATTATAGTTGCTAAGTCTGAAATTGAATGGGAAGATCACAAACTATTTTACAAAAATAAGTGGATAAAATGCAGCCTTGTTAGGGTTGCCAGAATGAAAACTAGAAAGACATGGATGCTATGTACAGTTGTGTAGAAGAGAGAAATTCAGCAGGTAATAAGCCACACCTGTTAACATTAAGTTTTCTATGCAACCATTAAAAGTACATAAGCCCTTTTCAGTTTTCACTCCAGCAGCCCTAAGCCTTTTTCCCCATACCAAACTGGAGATTTAAGCACAACAGCAAATCTCCAAAGACATCATAGATATGGGTGATAGCAGAGATGAATACTGTCTCTAGGATGACCAAAGTGAAAACTGGAGAGAACTTCCACACCTTTAATGCAGAAGAGGAGATTGCAGCAGATGCTGCCTAGGGATGGAAAGAATATTCAAAAATATTCAGGAAATGGTATAAAAACATGTTTTCAATTGTTGAGAAACTCTGATAACAAGAATCCTGGACTGATGAGAATCTTCCCTTCCCAGTTTGGGACTTATTCTGTGCAAACTCCACACATAGCTGTTTTGTGCAGAAGACAACATTTGCAGAAATATTAATTTCTGTGCAGAAAATATTATTTCATACATAGAAAATGCTTTAATTGGAGGTTCATTCTGCACAAAATTTACATGTGGTGGATTTGCATAGAAAACAATGTTTTCTGTGAGGAAAATAGTGTTGTCTGTGCAGAAAATAGTATTTCTATTTAGAAATATTGTTTTCTGTGCAAAAATGCTATTTTCTGTATAAATTAACCAATGTGAATTTTGCAGAGAATGTCCCAAATAGCAGACAAGCTTCAAAAGCTATGTGGTTTTTGAAGACCCTCATAGTGGGTTAAAGGGATTAAAATTATTTATTGCTTTTTGAAGAAGAAATGTACATAGTGAAGAAGTGCATCCCTATGTTGCTTTTTACGCTTGCTGAAATTTCTTCTTTTTACACAACCTTTGAAAGTGTAAGAGCCCTCTCTAGATTTCACTCTGGCAGCCTTAGCTGTCTGGCTTCATCAGGTAACAAGTCACTGAGGCCACTGGGGTCAGTGTTGTACAGGTTCACCTTGGATCACTTAGACAACATGGGTCTTCTTTAAACAGCTACTCACAGGATGAAATTCTTACTATGCAATCTGGAAGTCTCTCTCACCATTTCCTCTTGATTTTCAATTGCAACCAGGGAAGCACCATTTGCAGAGCAATTCCTTTGGCTCAAGTGCCAAGTCCCTTCAGCTTCAGAAAAATAGTAGCATTTGCCTTCATAACCAAGCCACTTTGAAGGACAAGATGAGACAGCTGTTGTTAGGCATGGGCTAGATGATGATTTTGTCAGCATCACACCTAAAACTAAGAAAGTAAGATTAATTTAGTTCAGGGGTAAGGCTTTTCAGGCCCACAGGGGTTCTCTATCTGGTTCATAAACTACTGCCAATTATTATAATTAATTATCAGAGGAAATTTGAAGATCAACTGGTAAGAATTACTGCTGACTCCATCTACTTTGCTTTGTTCCCATTCTGTGCCCTTTACACACACGCACGGATGGGGGGGGGGGGGGGGGGCTAGCTAGCTAGCTAGCTAGCTTGCTTGCTTGCTTGCTTGCTTGCTTGCTTGCTTGCTTGCGGAATGCAACACACATAAACAGCTTTTCCAAATGGGAATTCAGCCAAAGAATTCAATTCAGTAAAGTCTTACTTGACTGATTACATTGTCTTTAAAGCAACATGTTTGCAACTGAGGGAATCTCATGGATTTGGTGCTATGAATCGGCATGGATAGTGTCAGGGGCTAGAAGTATCTTTGGCCAACAGGCTGGTATAACAGTTGTGATCATATCTGGGGAGGATGAATCTACCCCTTCCTGCCATACATCCAGAAACTTCCAAACTAAATTTTAAAAAATGTGCGGGATGTGCATCTGTCTTTGAAAACAGATTGGATACTTAAACTGGGACAAAATATTGGAGGGTGCCATATAATCACTCAAAATATCTGGATCTTGGAAGCTGGAGAGACATTCAGTTTTTTCTCCCTCTTGCCATAGGCCCAAAGGACAAAAAGCCCTTTCAAACTGATACCAGCAATGTCTATTCTGTTGACACCAGTTGGAACTTCTTTTCTGAGCCTAATACCAGTTGCAGTGATGAGGTTTTCACTGGAATGCTCAAGAAGAAACCTCCCTCCCACTCATTCTGTGATTATGAATCTGTTTGTGGCTCTTCTGTACCAGCAGTTTACATTTTAAAAATAGGACACAATAACCACTTCCATGAGATTAACTTGCATGCGATTAATTTGCATCTCCTTTGGCCATTCAGGACAATAGGCAAAAGGTTGGAGTCTGCTGATTCAAATACTAATAGCATCTGGATATGCCGAATCTCCTTCAATGTACTGGCTCTGATTATTGAGACAAAAAGTCACAAAGGGGGGAGGGGGCGGAATTCAAGAATTAAGGTAGAACTACATGTTGTGGGATGAATATGTGTTGCCCAAACCTTTTTCTGCCTGACAATACTAAATGAAAGACATTGGTTGGCATTCTGGTTAGGACTTGAATCTTTCTTAGTGGACTTAGGCCCAGTACAGACTGGCGCCTTGCACCGGCCTATGGCCAATTTTAAGGCTCGGGAGAGCAGAACATCCACACACTTCTGAGCCCTACTGCGCTGTTCGGGTACCATCTTGGCACCGTTCAGATAGAATCATAGAATCATAGAGTTGGAAGAGACCACAGGGGCCATCCAGTCCAACCCCCTGCCATGCAGGAAATCACAATCAAAGCATCCCCGACAGATGGCCATCCAGCCTCTGCTTGAAGACCTCCAAGGAAGGAGACTCCACTACACTCGGAGGGAGTTTGTTCCACTGTCGAACAGCCCTTACTGTCAGGAAGTTCCTCCTAATATTGAGGTGGAATCTCTTTTCCTGCAGTTTGCATCCATTGCTTAGGGTCCTAGTCTCTGGAGCAGCAGAAAACAAGCTTGCTCCCTCCTCAATATGACATCCCTTCAAATATTTGAACAGGGCTATCATATCACCTCTTAACCTTCTTTTCTCCAGGCTAAACATCCCCAGCTCCTTAAGTCGTTCCTCATAGGGCATGGTTTCCAGACCTTTCACCATTTTAGTCGCCCTCCTTTGGACATGCTCCAGTTTCTCAATGTCCTTTTTGAATTGTGGCGCCCAGAACTGGACACAATATTCCAGGTGGGGCCTGACCAGAGCAGAATAGAGTGGCACTATTACTTCCCTTGATCTAGACACTATACTTCTATTGATGCAGCCTAAAATCACATTGGCCTTGTTAGCTGCCGCATCGCACTGTTGACTCATGTTCAACTTGTGGTCTACTTGGACTCCTAGATCCCTTTCACATGTTGTCTCCTTTAGCCAGGTGTCCCCCTTCCTATATCTGTGCATTTCACTTTTTCGCCCTAAGTGCAGTATCTTACATTTCTCCCTGTTGAAGTTCATTCTGTTTGCTGTGGCCCAGCTTTCTAGTCTATTCAGGTCATTTTGAATGTTGATCCTGTCCTCTGGAGTATTAGCAATTCCTCCTAATTTGGTGTCATCTGCAAATTTGATAAGTGTTCCCCCAATTTTTTCCTCCAAGTCATTGATAAAGATGTTGAACAGTACTGGGCCCAGGACAGAGCCCTGTGGGACCCCACTGGTCACTTCTCTCCAGGATGAAAAGGTGCCATTGTTGAGCACCCTTTGGGTTCGTCCGGTCAACCAATTACAGATCCATGTAACAGTTCCTTTGTCTAGCCCACATTTTACAAGCTTGTTTGCAAGTATGTCATGGGAAACCTTGTCAAAGGCCTTACTGAAATCAAGATATACTATATCCACAGCATTCCCTTCATCTACCAAGCTGGTAATTTTATCAAAGAAAGAGATTAGATTTGTCTGGCATGACTTGTTTCTCTAAAACCCATGTTGACTTTTTGTGATTATGGCATTGGCTTCTAGATGTTCACAGATTCTCTGTTTAATGATCTGCTCCAGAATCTTTCCTGGTATTGATGTCAGACTAATTGGACGATAATTGTTGGGATCCTCTTTTTTCCCCTTTTTGAAGATGCGGACAACGTTTGCCCTCCGCCAGTCTGCTGGCATGCACAACAATTGACATTCCTCGTGCACCGCATCCAAATGGCATGGCACATAAGGTATGTCACCATACCTCTCCAGGGTGCTAATGGTGCCTCTATACCGGTGCACAAAGGAGCCGTGTTTCACGGCTCATTTTTGCAACAGATCATTGCTGCGCCGTGAGGTTGCTGCGCAACGATCTGGGAGAGAAAGAGGTGGACTCTGACCGCCTCTTTCCCCTCATCTATACAGCCCTTTAGAGTGGGGGAAATAGAACTGAGTGATTTTGCGATGTCCATATTCACCTAGAGGCTACTGTAGCATTAAAGCATACAAATATCTGTTGCACTGGAGTGACTGATGTGTCCGAGCCACATTGTACAATGGGCACTGATGCATATTGTGGCACTCCCAATATGCATCTGGACACTGACTAGGAAGTGCCAGAGTGCATGAGAATTGCCCAATGCACATCACAAGTGTTCAGTGTGGATCACAAGTGCCCAGTGTGCATTGGAACACTATTGCCAGTGCCCATATGTACATTTTCACAATTCACTAATAGGGTCTGACTGCATTTCTGAAATGCAGAAATGTTATGGATTCGTAATGTTACAAAATGTTGGCCACAATGTAGAATCTCAACCAAAGTTGACAGAGGAGAATTGGCAGATAGGAAGGAGGACAACACACTTCTGTCTTTCGTCTCCCTCTGCAACTATCCCTCCTTTAGATGTTTTTCACCCAGTTGAGTTCAGAGGCTGGAAATCAAGCCATCTTGGTGGAAGCAGCTTGAAGGAAGGAATGAAGTATGGAGAATGAGTGCAGATAATGGCTAAGCTGCCCACCTAGCTGGACTGCTAATGCCACCTCTGTGAAATTCATGGGATCACTATAAAGTGATTTGAAGGCAGGTGCACATGCGTGCATGCCCACACACACACAGAGATGGTAGAGAAAACTAAACAATGACAGCAATACAGTAGTTCAAGAGAATGGATAAGAAAGAAGCTGAAAACTTACTAATGAAGGCAACCAAAACACTGCTGGCGAGGACTGACACAGTCACAAAAACACATTTATTGCTCCATCTTGAATTCTGTCCTCTAGCTAAGAGAATGGGAGAGAAATGCATATTGAGTGCAGATTCTCACAAAGTGCATAATTGCTGAATCACTGCAAGTTATATCATGATCAGCAGGCTCCACATGTTGTCATACCATGACCTTCAATAGTTGAAAAAAGAGCGCCACCTACTGGTCCAAAAATGGTGTTATGTTTCATATGTGTATGAAAAAGCACACGATTTTGTGACTTTGGGTTATGCCACAGTAGGTAAAGTACACTTTGGGTTTATACGAAACTTTATTTATTTATTTATACATACATACATACATACATACATCCAAGGAGCTCAGAGTGGAGTACAATGAAATCAAATGAAACGATTTTAAATGGTATGAATGATTAAAACAGAAGCATGTCAAACAATTTGACAACAACAAATTAAAACAGTGTTAAGATATTTCAAAACCATGTGCATGTGTAGATTTGGATGAAATTAGGCCACAAAGGCTTTATTTTAAAAAATGATGTGTTTACGTTGTTCTGGGATCGATATCAGTCCTAGTGCCAACTGGGCTTCTAGGGGAACAAAACTAGTTGGTAAATGGGCAGATGTATGTATCTGGTCTCCCTCTAGTACAAGATATGTTTTTGCTAATATGTATTGCATCTGTAACAGAAAGAAGAATCACTCTTCTATGAGATTTTGGCCAGAGGAAATGCTGGAAATAAGGCCAAGACCCTACACCAAGCAGGTGGAATATGACAGCCCATGTGCTCAATTCCATGTTCTCTCTGTACCCCAGCAACTATCAAGCCCCCAGCAACTATCAAATCCTCAGAGGAGCTGGTGGTGGTGGTGCTGACCAGTGGGGAGAGAAGGGAGGGAGGGAGGAATAACTTCAGATAACGAAGCCATAGCTGGTCTTGGCATGGAGCGGGAAAGAAACCGAGGGGGGCAGAGACAGAATCTTCTTCTCCCCAGGAACCTAGAGAAGCTGTATCATTGTCCTCCAAATAGCCTCCCCATTCTCTCTTGCTAAACATCAGAAGCCCCTTCTAGGATTTGACGGCTGGTGGGGAACGTTTTGGACAGGGCAGAAAGAGCTAGAGAACAGATCCCCACAACCCAATCACAAAGAACTTATATGTACATATAAACTATATAATATCACTAACCAAATGCTAGGGAACAAAGATTGACATCCACACTGGATCAAGCAGATCCTTTTCCCCTCATACTCTACCAGCTTGTACCAAGTGATCCAGATGTGACAGGACATTACTTCTGGTTTCACTTTTCAGCCCAAAATGCGCGGTGGCTTTCAGAGTGTCCTGGGGTTGTAAGGAAGGGTTGGGTGCTGATGCAGACCACAGACCACATTTTCCCACCCTTCACACCCTAACACTCATTTTGCTTCCAATCTCTGAAAAAAACATACATTCTCAATTCCCCAATTTTGTAAAGATTAAGAAGTGGTATCTTACCCAATTGTTCTGTCATCCCTGAGGATTCAACTGTCAGACTCACATGTTCTGAAATGTTTGGTCCATTTTCACAGTTTCCATTGCTATATATCATCCTGTTTGGAGTGTTTGGTCCATTTTGACAGTTTCCATTCCTATGTGCCATGTTGTTTGACTCAGCTTCCATGTTTGACTCAGCTTCCATATTCTCACAGTCAACCATTCTTTTCTCCTCAACTGATTGCTGTTTTGTCTTTTAAAAAAGATTTTATAGTCAGTGGTATTTGCAAAAGAACAATCTCTGTTCATCATTATATATTTTTCACAAAAATAGCACTGCACATCAGTACGCCCAGACTCCCACCCTGGTTTTAATGTTTCTTTGCTGTTACACTTGATAGCAGTAGCATGTTGAGAAGACACAATTATACCACTATGGTTCCATTTTAACTTCCATGGCAACATCTTGTAGAATCCTGAAGTTTATCTTTGGTGAGATACCAGCATTCTCTGGCTAAGAAATCTGAATAATTGTCTCTAACTACAAATCCCAGGATTACACAGTGTTACCCAAAACACAAGAGTCCCAAGAGGGCACCCTCAATTAATATTAAAATGGGGAATTTAATTAGATCAAATGACAGCAGTGAGAGGGCCATGGTAACTTAAAGTGGGGATCAAGTCTGTGTAAACTGGTTCCAAGAAACAGAACACCGGAGTGCAAGTTCCAAATAATTTTATTTATGAATCAAAAGGAAACACCATTCACACAGACACTCACTGATGAACACTTTCAAGAACTAACAATATAAAAGGTGGTAGCAGATAGTGACCTAAGGAGTCACAGTTACTGTACCAATTTCAGGTGTGGAGCTCTGATTGGGGACACTATGAAGTGGATATGGCTCAGCAATGTGGCTTAGGATTGTGCTGTGGTCAGCAATGCTGAGGAGTCAAGTGAGATATGGACAGAGTCCCTGTCTGACCTCAAGCAAGACCAAATTGCCAATGCCGAAACAGGCATATTTATAATGCAAAACCTGCCTGGGGCAAGATTTGGGATGTGGATGGATTTTCCAGAAGAGAAGGATGAGCAGGGAAGGTGGAAATGGTCAGGCAGTCCATGCAGATGTCCCTGGAAAAAGGAATATTGCTCCTGGATTAGAAATAAAAATATTTGGAACTTGCACCCTGAAGTTCTGTTTCTTGGAACTGGTATACAAAGGCTTGATCCCTGCTTTAGTTGTCCAAGCCCTATAGGCTGCATTCATTTGAGCTAATTAAATTCTCCCATTTGAATGTTATGGGTGCCTTCACAGGACCTTGATATTTTGGGTAACAAGAGAAACTGGGACATTTTAAAAGCAGTTGAAAAAAATGAGAAGATCAAGGATTAGCTTGTACTGTCCCTACAAAACAGAACAGATGGAGGTTATTCATCATAATGTTTATCAACTGACCTAGGCACAAACTACTTCAAATGAGTCAGAAACTGGACTTTGATGTTAGAGCAAGGCAGTCAGA
Organism: Sceloporus tristichus; assembly: GCA_016801065.1. NCBI lineage: Eukaryota > Metazoa > Chordata > Lepidosauria > Squamata > Phrynosomatidae > Sceloporus > Sceloporus tristichus. Next base: position 3,603,905 of record CM028773.1, read on the forward strand.
GAACAGGCACCTTGTTTTACAACAGAACCAAAAGCTCTCAGAGATTTTACGGAGCCCAATTCTACTCCAAATAAGGTACCTGTTTCAAAAGGACCTTGTTTTAGAGTCCAAGTACAGTATATTTGGCTGCTGGTGGGCCACAAAAAGGCCAGAGGGCCATATTCAGCTAACATGATACATTTACTCACACAAAACAAGGCTCAAACTATTAAAGAAGGTTATTCCTTACCTTGACAGGCTATGGAGGAAATCATGATGGTCTAAGAGTGTTCCTTACTGCTGCCAGGCTTGCTGGGGCTGATGAAAGAATGGTCTGTATCAGTAGAAGGCAACTTCCTATTATAATCAACATAGGTTAGTAACACCTATCTATCATATAGATATAAAAAGGTATCAATATAGCAGGCTCTTGGTATCTGCTGGGGTTTGGTTCTAGATCATGTTACCAAAATCTGTGGATGCTCAAGTCCCATTAAATACAATGGCATAGAAATGGTGCCCCTTATATAAAATGTCAAATTCAAGCTTTGCTTTTTGGTATATATCACTCTCACATACTCTCTCTCTATCACTCACTCACTCACTCTCTCTCTCTCATACACACACACACACAATGTTTTCATACCATGAATAGATGAATCATTGGATAGAGTATCCATGGATATGGAGGGCTGACTGAGTATTTAAAAAAAACTATTTTAAAACTGTTAATATAGAGTATTATAGTTGCACACCTTTCTTAGTCCTTAACTGGCCTTTGAGTTCTACAGTGGGTCCTTGGTGTATCTACTGGGGTTTAGTTCCAGGATCCTTTGTGGATACCAAAATCCCTGGGTGCTCAATTCCCATTAAATATCGTGGTGTAGTAAAAGGGTATCTCTTATATAAAATGGCAACATTAAGGTTTGCTTTAGGGAATTTATATATTTTTTTAATATTTTCAAGTCATGGATGTTTGAATATGTGAATAATGTATGGATATCAAAGGCTTACTGTAAAATTAGTGTCATGCCACCCTGACCCCCAGATTGTCAGCCCAGATATAGGAAAAAGTAATTCCACTCCAATATGAAAATCAAGGCCTTTAGAGCAATTCCAGCTGAAATCTCACACTAACCAGCAGCCTAGGATTCCTCCCACATTCTGTCCCAGAATATCAAGGGAAGAGGAGGAGGAGGCACTATACTCCTCCCACCTGGAAAGTCAGTGTAGTGTAGTGGTTTCTTGCCATTCCTCAGCTATGATTTCTAGGCACCCATGTGGCGTAATGTTGTGCGTTTGAATACTGGCTCGGCTATGAAACCAATTGGGTGACACCTTGGGCAAGTCACACTCTCTCAGCCTCAGAGGGTGGCAATGGGAAACCCCCTCTGAAATAACTTGCCAAGACAGCCTTAGGGTTGCCTTAAGTGGGAAACAATTTCCTAGAACTATAGAATCCTAGAGTTGGAAGAGACCCCAAGAAGGAGCATCCAGTCCAACCCCATCCTGCCATAGAGATACTCTCAATCAAAGCACCCCCAACAGATGGCCACCCAGCCTCTAATTAAAGACTTCCAAAGAAAAAGTCTCCACCACTCTCCAAGACAGCATATACCACCTGTATCTTCAAAGAATTGGATGAGACCCCAAGGAGGGCCAACCAGTCCAACCCTATTCTGCCATGCAGGAATTCCCCATCAAAGCACTCCCAACAGATGTTACAGACCAAACAGGAGAAATTTGTAACATCTTGCCTGATGAAAAAGCCAATGAAGCTTCGAAAGCTTGCAACAGGTATATTGTGCCTTTCGGGTGACCAACAAAGGTATCACTGATGGGATTTTGTGTGCATTGACACCGTTGTGATTTACACAATGGGTTTCCATCCATGAAAGCTGACAAAAATACCAACCAATTAGCCTTCCCTCCCTCCTTCCTTACTTTCGTGTTCTTTGTGCTTTCCGCTCAATCCACTTCTTCCTTGATTGTAATTATATACGACTAAGGTGCAAAATCCACTGCAGAAAAAATCCATTCTGAGACCGCTTGAATTGCCCTGGCTCAATGAAATTCTGGGGTCTGTGAGACATGGCCTGATTCCCACTACCTTTTAAACTGGACCGCAAATCGGTTTGAACCAGTTCAAATGACCTTGGTTCCCACTTGAATCGATTCACTGAAGCAATTTGGTGAGAGGGGACATGCACTAGACCCATTTAACCCGCATCTTTTTGACGCTGATGTTCACTGCACAAGTGTGAACCAGATGCAAAGTGGAATCGATTTAAATTTGCCCTTTGGCTAGCTGGAACGGGTCCATTTTGAACCAATTCATTTGTGAATGTGAACCACAAGTAGGTTATTTTACAGGGAAAAAATGGAATCGGGGCAAATGTAGTGGGAACCATGCTCTGCTGTCAAATCAGTCCATCGATTCAGATTGCAAACTGCTTTTTTGTAAGTGGGAATAAGGCCTTTGAGCCTTCTCTTTTGTCCTGGTGCGTTTTGGACCACAAACCCTTTCTTGTCCTAATATGGATTTTGGTTTCCAATGTTTTCCCACCTCTCCTTCCTTGTAACTGCAAGAAAGGCTTTCGCTCCACCAGTTTAGGTCTCTTGCCCTCTCTCCTCCTGGCCCAATGCATCGCCTCCAGGAATGAGGAACATCTGCTCCAGGGCCAGCAGGCAAAAGGAGAGGATGCTCTTCAGTCAAGGTCAAGGAGGACCCAGTTCCTTTGTATCCTGCCAAAAAGGGGAACCAAGGCTAAAAGAGCCCTTACTTTGGGAGCTCTTGGATGACATCCCTTTTGCCAGAAATCCAAGTCAGAGGGATCCCTCCCTTCTCCGTCCTCTTCTTCTCTGCCTGTGAGTCCTTTCCGATTTATGGCCAGCTTATCAAACGGCAAGATGTGTTCCAGGGGAGGGATTGCCAGCTCCTTCTTCCCAGACTGAGAGTGTGTGACTTGCCCAAAGTCACCCAGAAGGTTTCCATGGCTGAAGGAGGTGATTCAAACCAGGTCCCCCAGGATCCTAGCCCAACACTCAAACCACAACATCACACTCTCTTTTGCGGCTGTGTGCCTTCAAGTGTGATTTTATTGTAGTTTTAATGTTTGTAATTTTATATTGTTTTAGCTGATCTTTGTTTTAAGACAATATGTTTTCATAATTGATATTGTGAGCTGCCTTGGTTCCCTTTGGGGAGAAAGACGGATAGAAATTAAACAAACAAATAAATAAGTCCTTTCTGACTTATGGCAACTCTCTCCTGTGGTTTGCTTGACCAAGTTGGCACAGGGGAGGTTTCCTCTTTTTCTTATGCTAACAGTTCTGCCCATACCCCTGTTTACCAATCCCAATGTAGACTAGTGTTTTCCTACTGCTAACAGCAAGAGATCAACAACAGCCTGGCTCAGGATCACAGTGGGGTGCAGTGCTGTAGCTATGGGAGGGCAAAAGGAGGACATCTCCCTAAAATAAGAATTCTCCACTCCCAATGAGATTTCCTTTCAGACCCCTACATTTCAGAGACAGTTACCAATGGAATGTCAACAGAGCAAATATAAGACTTCTAGCCTAGGTCTGAACAATGTTCAGTGTCTCACTTCAGAAATTTGAGGACCAAAGAAATATTTCATGGGGTGGCAGAATTCTTATTTTGGGAACAACGCTCTTATTTTACCTTGCACCTGGTAGCTATGCCCTGTGAGGGAGCTTTATTTTTCTCCATTTGCAAATTCATTGGAAGGGTAGAGACACTTTAACATCCTTCACAAGTAAGTGAAAAATGAGATTTAAACCTGCATGCTGTGAGGTAAATGTACATGTGGGACTGGATGCAAGTGAATAAACACAGGGATACTCCACGCCTGTCAAAAGACAGATCAGGGAAAAGGAATCAATCTTGGCAGGCTGGGAGTTACATTCCCCTTGAATATACAGACCCATAGCTTAGGTATACACCTAGATTCAGCCTTAAACCTGGTTGTTCAACTTTCAGCAGTGTTTCTTTGGACAATTAAGTGCGCCAACTGCATTCATTCCAAGAAATGTCTGATCTGGGCATGTGGCACATGCCTTAGTTACTTCCTAGTTGGATTACTCTTATACCCTCTACGTGGAGCTGCTCTTGAAGAATGTTTGGAAACTTCAGCTGGCCCCAAGAACTGCAGCTGGATGTGGGGAACATACAACCCCTTCCTACAACAGCTCAACTGGTGGCCAGTCCATTTCCAAGCTCAATTCAAAGTAAGGTTTATAATTTAGGAAATCCTCTGCTGCTTGAATCTGGGCTCTCTTCCCAGATGATCCTGCCCAAGGTCTCACATCTTCAGGAGAGGAGCTTTTCTTGATCCTACCAGCCTTGGTAGGAATGTGGGACAGGGTCTTCTTGATGGGTGCTCACAGGAGGTTAAGTGGGGCCCCTCTTTGGTTTCTTTCCACTGGCAGACATTTTTATTTAAAATTGTCCATTGACTTTTAACTGGCTGTTGCAAAAATGATTTTTACAACGGTGAGAGCTGTACTTTTGAGCCTAAATACCCTAGAGGGAACAGATCCCATCTGATCTTGGATAGTAAGCAGGGTCAGCCTTGATTAGTACTTGGATGAGAGCCCACAAATAAATATGATGTGCTGTAAGCTATATTTCAGAGGAAGGAATTGACTGAACCACCTCTGAGTATTCGTTGCCTAAGAAAACCCTATGGAATTCATGGGGTCAGCATAAGTCAATAGTAAATTTAAAGGCACATATATACATACAGAAACAGGAGATTTTTAGTGACGGGAGCATAGCAGGATGCTTCTATCACTATCGCACAATAGTGCAAAGCTTATCAGACTATGTCGAACGACATCACGATAATCAAGTTATTATCCCATGAATAAAGAGAAATTCTCCCATCACTTTTTATTCATGGAACTTTCCTGTGAATAAAAAATGATGTTAGAAGTCCTCTTTATTAACGGGATAATGATGCAATTATCACAACGTCATCTGATAATCTTTGCGCAATTGCACAAAAGAGATGGGAGCATGCTCCTATCACTTTTGCCCATGTGAAAATCTCCAGAGATTGTACTTTATTTTCATTGTGTTTTAAGTGCTTTTAAACTCTATCAAATTAGAGCCACGGGATTTAAAGCACATTTTCACAGACGTGGAAGTGGAATATTATGTAACAGAATGCCCCTAGTCATACATTTACCCTAAAAAAGTGTATCACCTTCCACAGTTCCTTGAAGATTTATGGCCAGGATAACAATTTGTGTATTTCTGGATCCTATCACATTGTATCCCACTTCCTGTATTGTATCAATATTCCTTATAAGCTCTGTCTTTAATATCACTCTGTCAGTGCATCACAGGAAGTGCACTAAGATCCACAAAAGCTCAGGCTAAAATATGAGTCAGTCTTAAAGGTGCTGCTAGATTCCATCCCCCTTTCTCCTTTTTATGCTACAATAGGCTAAAACCAAATATTTATTTGTGAAGTCAAAGGCTTTCATGGTTGGCATCCATAGTTTTTTTGTGGGGTTTTCAGGCTATGTGGCCATGTTCTAGAAGTGCTTCTTCCTGACATTTTGCCAGCATCTGTAGCTGGCATCTTCTCCTTTTTAAGCAACTATTTCTTTAGTTTTTAAAAACTCCTACCAAGGGGGAATAAAGCTATGCTTCAGCTCAAGAGACCAACTCAGCCACAGTGTTTTCTTTGGAGCTGCTTCTGACTCCTCTCACCTGGAATTGTGTCATCCATTAAAACAAAAAAACAAAAAAGGAGAAAGGGAGTTGTAAGGGGCCAGAGGTGCACATGAGCAGCAGCAGGAGGACATTTGGAGCAAGGAGAGCCAGACAGACAATCCTGGGAGCTGGCAACTCTCTGATGGTGCCAAGATCCCAGAGTGATAGTTTTTTGTGGGTTTTTCGGGCTATGTGGCCATTTTCTAGAACATGGCCACATAGCCTGAAAAACCCACAAAAAACTATGGATGCCGGCCATGAAAGCCTTCAACTTCACATCCCAGAGTGACTTCTTTAAAATATGTACCCTGGGTTGCCATAAGTCAGGACCTCCAAACTGGGACAAATGTAGGACAACATTTTCAAATGTAGGGCAGAGTTTTGATAAATGGAGGACACGCGGAAAAAATTGATGCTTTTTTTTAAATGTAAATATAAATGCATGTTTCTTAGGCATGATCAAAATGGAGGACATTTTGAAATTTGACAGAAGAGGACATGTCCTGGAAAAGGAGGAGGATGCCTGGTCACCTTGTCTCTGGTCCAAAATACACTGCAGAAATAAAACATAGCTGGACTGAAATGCCCAGAGTTCCTCACCAAAGCTGCATCCACACTGAGGAAATAATCCAGTTCGCGAGTGACTTAACTGTCCTGGGTTAGTGCTGGGGAATGCTGGGAATTGTAGTACACTGTGGCACCAGAGCTATCTCTGGCAGGGAGTCTCATAACCCTCCAAAAGTAGTTGAACTGCAGTGCCCAGAATTCCTCACCAGGTGCATCCACACTGAGGAAATGGTCCAGTTTGAGACTGCTCAGTGCTGGGGAATCCTGGGAATTGTAGTCTATTGTGGCCTCAGAGCCATCTCTGACAGAGAAGTCTCAATGTCTCCCAAACACTAGCATTCCCAGGATTCCCTACCATTGAGTTAAAGCAGTCTCAAAGTGGGTTATTAGTCCTGCAGTGTGTGAGAGAGATATAAAGGCTAGGGACTGGATTCATTCATTAACTCA
>CM028773.1:3625643-3679531 GCA_016801065.1 Sceloporus tristichus
CGCTTCCCTGGAACCGGCAAGAGGAAAGACCCACCGGAAGTTAAAATAGGAATCTGGGGGTCTTGCGATGGAATTCAGGACAGGGTGGTCACACCAGAGCCATTCGCACTGAGATCGAACAGAGCCCCAACCCAGGATATTGCCAATCCCCTTATCAGTGTACTGGCCAACACGCTCCAAAAAGAGGATCCAGAACGCATTCAGTTTGGCATCTCGCGCATTCACGTGCGTTCGGATTGGGCCATTCGAATGATGGTATGAACGTATTGAGCGAAATAACGTTAATTCGAACAGCCCAGTGCTGAAGTCCCCCAGTTCAAGCCTCATCTGATAGTATCCTGAAATTTCTATTACACAAGAAATCAGGAGAAGATTAGGACTTGCATGTTGCAGGAAACTTTGTAAAGAAGCATGTAGCCAACTTTTTCTACTTCATTTTTTTCTTTGCAACATGAAGTCAGACCTGTGTTTTCATACACATGATTTTTCTAAGTAAACTTGTTTTATTTCCCTCTAGCTAGAGACTCTGTTTTAATTTGGAGACACAAGTGGGGTCCTGCTCGCCTCTGTTCTGCTGTGTTTGCTTTGCTGGTGAGATTAAGCAATCTCTCCTCCTTTCCTGAGTTTTCTAACGAATCTCAAGAAAGCAAACCCCAACAGTCCTGAAGTGTTAAGATATATCATTGAATATGAATGTTTAAATTTGTCCATGGCATCCATTTCTTATGTATGGCTGTGAAAGCTGGACAGTGAAGAAAACTTAATAGAAAGCAAACAAAACTCCTTTGAAATGTGGTGCTAGGAAAGACTTCTATGAACACCATAGAAAGACTAATACATTTATTTCTCCACATTCGCTAGGGTTAGGGGCACAAGACCCCAGTGGATATGGAAAACGGCAGATAACAAAAACACCTCTCTAGGAATCTCTAGGTTCCTCCAGTACAACTCTGTGGTCCACATCTGCCAAACATTGACCATAATATTGGACTGGAGGAGCTACAAATGCCTACTAGAGTATTCTCTCTACGAAGCTCTAGGTCTTTCACCACGACTTTTAGTTAAAGTTGACCGTAGATATTGCTAGAGATAACATATTAATGAAATCTGCAAATATCGCCGCAAATATGGAGGGATGAGTGTAAATGGACCCTAGAGCAAATGGAGTCTGAAGTCTCCCTAGAAATGACTAAACTGAGCCTGTCCTACTTTGGGCATATCATGATTCACTAGAAAAGGCAATAAAGCTTGAGTAAGGTAGAAGGTAGTAAAGGAAGAGGAAGACTGCAGTCCAGATCGACCAAGGAAACCACAGCTCTGAGTCTGCAAGGCCTGGTGAAGGATGCCTTGGAGGTCTCTCTTTCATAGGGTTGCCATAAATCACAGTCAATTTGAAGGCAGTTAATTGCAACAATATAATAACAACAAGCCAGTGTGGGCTAGTGGTCTGAGTGTTGGACTAGGGCTCTGGGAGACCAGGGATTTCCCTGCTGGATTTCCCTGCTCAGCCATGGAAATCCAGCCCGTGACCTTGGGCAAGTCACACTCTCTCTGCCTCAAAGGAAGGCAATGACAAATCCACTCCAAAAACCTCTCCAAGAAAACTGGGATAGGTTCTTCCCCTTAGCCTTGCTGTAAATCGAAATGCCTTGAAGGCACACACACAGAACCCAGGCAGTATTCTTACCCTTCATCCAAGGCAAATGATTCCATTTAAAAAACCTATCAGCATTTTGTAACGAAGGAAAGAGAAGGGCAATTAGTCTGGAGCACGCACTATAATCAGAATAGGCATTAATTATAGTTTTGCAACTAGATTTTAATCCAGTCCCCGCCCACATTGCTCCAGAAATGAACCACTCCAATGCCACTTAAATTGCCAAGGTTGCCACCAGTGAATTGCTGGGTTTGTAATCTGGAAAGCTCTCCGCCTGAGGACTGTAAATCATTGCTCTGAATTAGCCCCAGGCAAGAAAAAATGCGAGGCAGCTATAGAACAGAATTACAGCCAACTGGTTAAGGCAGGACACTGCAGAAAACACATTCTTTAAGGTACTGCACTTAGGAAAGGGAAAAAATGAAATTAAATGAAATGAAATGCAGAGATATAGGATGAGGGACACCTGGGCTGAATGAAACTACATGTGAAAGGGATCTAGGAGTCCAAGTAGACCAAAAGTTGAACATGAGTCGACTCAGGCTCCAAGCTCGACTCAGGTTTGCATCCTTCCGAGGAGGGAGCTAAAATGAGTACCCAGACTGTTGGGGGCAAATTAGCTTACTTGCTAATTAGTTTACTTGCTGTTCACCGCTATGATCTTTGGAATAGCGGTATATAAATAACACAAATTATTATTATTATTATTATGAGTCAACAGTGCCAATGCAATTTTAGGCTGTATAGTGTCTAGATCAAGGGAAGTAATAGTGCCACTATATTCAGTTTTGGTCGGGCCCCACCTGGAATATTGTGTCCAGTTCTGGGCACCACAATTCAAAAAGGACATTGAGAAACTGGAGCATGTCCAAAGGAGGGCGACTAAAATGGTGAAGGGTCTGGAAACCATGCCCTATGAGGAACGATTTAGGGAGCTGAGGATGTTTAGCCTGGAGAAAAGAAGGTTAAGAGGTGATATGATAGCCCTGTTTAAATATTTGAAGGGGTGTCACATCGAGGAGGGAACAAGCTTGTTTTCTGCTGCTCCAGAGAACAGGACCAGGAACAATGGATGCAATCTACAGGAAAAGAGATTCCACCTGAACATTAGGAGGAACCTCCTGACAGTAAGGGCTGTTTGACATTGTAACACATTCCCTCGGAGTGTAGTGGAGTCTCCTTCCTTAGAGGTCTTTAAGCAGAAGCTGGATGGCCATCTGTCGGGGATGCTTTGATTGAGAGTTCCTGCATGTCAGAATGGGGTTGGACTGGATGGCCCTTGCGGACTCTTCCAACTCTACAATTCTACGTAGAAGAGGAACAAACCCCTCCCTTCCATTAAAACCTACCACAACAAAACTAAGGCCTGGTACATACACTGGCCACTGTTAATTTTAATATGAAACATGTAGAAGAAGACAAGCTGACTCTGCGGAGCAAACAAACCAACAAACTCAATTATGATCCAGATGTCGTCCATTCATTTGAACCTGTACTGTTTTCTGCAAAATATATTACTTTTCTAAATTATGGATTTGAATCTACCTGTCTCCTCAAACAGGAAAAGAAGGGTTATCACAAGAGGTTTGACAGATGTTTCTGAAAACTAGAAATACAAAGCTACACCACTAAAATATAATGAAACACAATGATATCAACAACAGTCATTCTAGAAGCGTCGTGTGTGTGTGTGTGTGTGTGTGTGTGTGTGTGTGTGTAGATGTTACAGGAAAGGACATTCCTGTTTGCACTTGTCACATCTATTAGGCAAGAAAACAAGTGTGTCTCTTTTCCCTACCTTCCTCACACTTTTGGAAAGGAACCCAGCTTCGTCTCTGTTCAAGAAAGTGTAAAATGGCAGGATCAGTGTCTTTTGAGCTTCAGGAAATGGGAAAGAAATACAAGGAAGGGGGAGGGGGGACCTGTAAAGAACAGGAAAGATTTAAGTGAAAAAACTGGAATATGGTTTCAGTAGCTAATTGTAAAAACTTTTTTTAAAAACACAAACCCAACAATATGTTTGTAGCACATTCAAAGGAACCACTGATAACAGACGCACATACTTTGTGGGAATGAGAGGTGTTAAACCAAAATATGTGAATGAAATAACTGAATAAATAACCCTTCCTTGATCCGGTTCTCCCAGGAGGGCCTCTGGTGATTTTTGCAAAAGATCCCGAAGATTGAATGCTGGACAGAGAAATCCCATCATCAAAAGGGACAAATGGCGGATTCTTATTAACGCAACACTTATTTTGCACAGAAAGCGACAGTGTCAGCAGAGAAATATAATTTTCTGTGCGTGAAGTAATGTTTTCTGCTCAAAAATGCCATGCCAAAATTTTGCACAACCCTTGAATAAATTGTTTTCTGGTTGTGTCCCTTGAAGTCCTTTCCAAATTATGGCGATCTATCATCGGATCCCCTTGGCAAGTGTCTTCATACTTGCTGTTACTGTTGAATTTTCTAATGACTCACGTTTTTAATTTTATGATGCTTTAATTGATTTTTAACTTTTGCATCCTGTTAATTTTTTAACGATGCTTATTTTAACCAAGGTCCAAAACACACACTGCAGAAATAATCCGGTTTTGGACCGCTTTAACTGCCCTGGCTCAATGCTGGGGAATTCTGGGAACTGTAGTTTTGTGAGACATTGAGCCTTCTCTGTCAGAGAGAGCTCTGGTGCCGCAATAAACTCCAATTCCCAGGATTCCCTAATAGCACTGATCCAGGGCAGTTGAACGCTGAAACTGGATTATTTCTGCAGTGTGTTTGAGTCACAAGCATATCAATAATAATAATAATAATAATAATAATAATAATAATAATAATCTGGACATGTTGGGACGTGCTACTGATGTAGGGAAATATACAGAAAACCAGGATACACTGTACATTGAAAGGATCAATAACAAATCAGAGCAGAGCTTGGAAATGTTAACCCTTTGGATTAAAGCTGTCTAAATCCCATCAAAGTAACGCCTCCAACTTCGGCTCTAAAGCCGCCCCTTGAACTCTCCACTTATTTCGGATGAAAATAGCCTTTTAGGGAGGTTTGCCCAACCTTTCACTGTCCCTCCTCCGTTTGATAGCGAGGCGGATTTGCAACATTTCTCAAACAAACTGGAAGGATTGACACGCGTGTCTGATGCGTTCTCATTCAAACACGCGTTTCCTCCCTTGTAGTCCTAAATTAAAACCTCTGGACCCAGAAAGCAGTTTAACCTCAAACGAATAGAAAGGAAACTATCTCCTTCTTCCTTGAAAATAAATAAACACATAAATAAATAAAGACCAAACATTCAGAGAGAAGCGCTCTATCACAAACAAAAGGCCTCCAGAAATCAAACCTGGAAACGATCCCCGGCCGCCTTTGCTTTCATAGGAAAAAGATAAGAGAGGATAAAAGGAAGCCTCCCAGAAGAGGAAGATTTCGCATCAAATCAATATAAACTATTAATTGTATATCAACTTTTTTTACACTTTTTAAAATGAATCAATTTGAAATTAATGCAATGCATTGAACTCCGAAATGCTTTTGCCCGTTTCTTCCTCTGCGGCCCCAAACCCACCGCAGAAATAATCCAGTTTCAGACCGCTTTAACTGCCCTGGCTCAATGCTAGGGAATTCTGGGAACTGTAGTTTTCTGAGACATTGAGCCTTCCCTGTCAGAGAGACCTGGTGCCACAATGAACTACAATTCTCAGGATTCCCTAGATTCCCTGAGCCAAGGCAGTTAAAGCGGTCTCAGACGGGATTATTTCTGCAGTGGGTTTTGGACCTGAAATGTAGCCTTCAGTTTCCCACCCAAGTCCTAACAAGGGCTAACCCTGCTTAGCTTCCAAGGTAAGAAGGATCGGATGTCTTTGGGGGAGTAAAGCTCAGGGTACATTCGTTTTGCTAGTTTGTTATTCCGGTTTCACTCCAGTTCCTCTCTGAAAATGATTCTGGAAGTCCTCCAAAGGGACAAAGCTGCCCTGGAAAAGTGGAGGAAGCGTCTGCCTAAAATCCACCGAGTCGCAGATAAGACTCCTATTGATCTTAGATCCAATTTCGGACCAAGTCGGAGGTTTTGTTTGCGCACCAGTCACCTCCATTGGAGTCGGGTCATTCTTGTGTATTTCTAGGGTGTCCCAATCCTCTACGATCTTAATCGGTTTTATTTTTATTATTAGGCAACCGAAACTGCATCTACACTGGATAAATAACCAGGTTTGGCCCCGCTTTAACTCTTTCTGGCTCAAGGCTATGGAATTCTGGGAGTTGAGTTTGTTGACAGACAGAAGTCTAACTCACAAAGCTACAAATCCCGGAATGCCATCGCCTTGAGCCACAGCAGCCAAAGCAGTGTCAAGCTGCATTATCTCTTGCATTTTTATTGTAAGCCGCCTCGATCTGGATGGAGAGGTGGGGTGAAAATAAAGATTTAATTTTTAATTTTTATATTTTCTCTTCAGCACAGATACAGAGAACACACACATACACGTGTGTCCCATTGACAAATACAGTATATGTCCTTGGTAATTTGTTTTCCCTAATCCACATTTCTTACACCAAAATAGGAGGAGCAGTTGAGGCAGAAACAACGAAACGCATAGCTATAGGATGCCCTACAATTCAACCTTCTCTCCGGGAGGGATTTCCAAGTGTCCTCCTTTTGGAGCAGCACGAAAGAGCATGGCTATATCTCTATCTCTATCTGTATCTATGGCCTGTTGCAGACTGCCAAAATAAAGCTGCTTCGGGTCTCTTTGGAGGTATGCTATTTAAATGATGCTTGGGTCCTAAGAGTCCGGAGGTCGCGCCAAAGCCACACTCCATTCCTAAGCACTGGAGGGCAGCTTTAGTGCAGCTTCCGGATTCTTAGGATGCATGCATCATTTAAACAGCATACTTCCAAAGAGACCCCAAGCAGCTTTATTTTGGCAGTCTGCAACAGGCCAAAATCTCTCTCTGCCTATCTTTTAACCTTGTAACGTCCTCTCTTTCTGCGGAGGGGCAGAAGAGCCCAACTCAGGGGGGCTGCCTCCAAAGGAAACCCGCGGTGCTTGTTGTTGATGATGATGACGATGTACGCCTTCCATTGGTTTCCAAGTCGCTTTAAGGCGACCCTGGCGGGGGCTAACTTCTGCAAAAGAAAAACGCCAAGGGACCCCCTCCCGTTGTCCTCCTTCTCCTCCTCCGGAGACTTCCAAGGAGAGGAGGAGGAGGAGGAGGAGGAGGAGAGGTTCCGGTAGGTAGGAAGGAAGGAAGGACGGTTGCCAGCAGGCTTCTTTCTTTTTCTTTCCTTCCTTCCTTCTTTCCTTTTTTTGTTCCTTCTTTTTTCTTCCTTCCTTCCTTCCTTCCCTCCCTCCTTCTTTCTTTCTCTTCTTTCTTTCTCTTTTTTCCCTCCCTCCCTCCCTGGAGAGCAGGCTGTCAGCGGCGCCAGGGCTCTGCTCCCATTGGCGGCGGGGGATCAGCCGCAGCGCCCTGCTCCGCCTCCTGCCCACTGCCTCCTCCCCAAGAGCGGCCAGAGTCATTGGAAATAATTCTCCTCCGCGCCGGGCAGCCCTCCTCTCCGCTGCCGTCCTCAGGCGACCTCCTCCAGGGAAGACTGCAGGTAGGGGCTCCGCGGCGGGGCAGTGGGGCAGTAAGCGAGGCAAGGGAGGCTCTGCCGCCCAGGAGCCCTTCCGAGTCCGAGAAAGAGAGAGGGAAGGGAAAGGCAGGGCGCCCCTCTTCCTTTCGCCTTGCTCCTCTTTGGGGAGACCAACGCCCAAAGGACCGCAACGCCCAGCATCCCCCTTTTCTGTGCGGTAACTCTGCCGGGCGGGCTAAGCCCCAAATGGGGAACCTTGGGCTGGCTCTCTTTCTCCAGCCTCTCGCTCCCTCTCTTGGCTGGGGATGATGAGAGATGAAGCTCCCCAGCCAGGGCTGCTGCCCAAAGGCTTCCCAGAAGCAGCCCCAAAAGGGGGGCTGTGCAAGGATGAGGGTCCTGCCACTCCCCCTGAGCAAGCCCCCCTCCCTCCAAGCCCAGCAGTGACCCAGTGAGAAGCCCAGCAGAGAGCGGGGGGTGGGGGTATGTGGGGGGGAGGGGCGCTATGGAGACACGAGGAACAGAGGGCCGGGGGGATATTCTGACCCCCCTCCCGATGAACAACAACAACAATAACAAATGTTATTTATATCCCGCCTCTCCCTACCGATCGAGGCGGGTTACAACAGCAAAATATATATCAATAAAACACATAGTACACACACACACACAACCAAACCGTCCTGAAGCCCCCCTCCCTTAAAATCAAACAGTACCACAATGATAACAGATTAAAATTGATTAAAATATAAACATAACCGAAGAGTGAGAGACATCTTGGGGCAGACAGGGGCTATCCATATCAGAGTAGTCAGGAAAGTCGGGACTGTACTAGAATCAGGGTCAGAGAAGGCGTGAGAGTGCGGAGACTGTCACAGCTGGGGAGAGAGTGAGGGCAGGAGTCAGAGAGAGAGAGAGAGAGGATTGTTTGTTTTAGGAATAGACAATAAAATCCACAAGCAGAAATGCTGCCCCATGGATGAGCAGCGGAAAAGAAGGTGCCACTGTATTCACCTTTTCTTGCAAAAGCCTGGCCCTGATGGGTTACTGGGTGTCTCTGTGTCTTCTCTTCCTCCTCCTCCTCCTCCTCCTCCTCCTCCTCCTCCTTTAGGGACCCCAAGACCTCTCTGCTGCCATGGGCCTTCTGGGAATGCTTTGCAGAGGGCTTACAGTTACAACCCTCCTCTTTGGCATCACTTGCTTGGCCTCGGAAACAGAAGACTCTGGCACCAAAGACTGCCAAGCACCACTGCATGGTAAGGAGGATCTGGGTTGTGGGTGAACCACTTGGGGCCTTGGGGTACACTCCTCCCTCCATAGTTGCAGTTTTGATATTTGTGGATTGGGTTATTCACAGATTTGGCTAATATGTCCTCTATGGGAATATCTAGGTCCTCCAGTGCAACTCTATGGTCAACTTTAACCAAAAGTTGCACTGAAAGACCTAGCGATTCCTAGAGAGAGTACTCTACTAGGCCTTTGTAGCTCCTCCAGTACAGTTCTATGGTCAGTGTCTGTCAGACGTTGGCCACAGAGTTGCACCAGAGGACCTAGAGCAGGGGTAGGCAACCTGCGGCCCGCGGGCCGGATGTGGCCCAGCAAGGCCTTGGGACCGGCCCCAGCCCGGTCCTGCCGCTGATTGCCGCCGGGGCCTTTGGGGGGCAATTGTCTATAGAAGCCTCAGAAACATGCATTTATATTAACATTTTTTTAAAAATCAGCAAATTTTTTCGCATGCCCTCCATTTTTTAAAAAAAAAGTGTCTTCCATTTGAAAATTTTGTCCTACATTTGTCCTGGTGTATTTATATATTTAATTTTTTTAAAAATTATTTAATTATTTATTTTTTGGCTTTGGCCCCCCAGTTGTCTGAGGGACAGCAACCCGGCCCCCGGCTCAAAAAGGTTGCCTACCCCTGACCTAGAGATTCCTAGAGAGGTTTCCTCTCATGTAAAAACATAGAGTTTTTGTTATTTGGTTTTTTTTCCATATTCACAGGGGTCTTGTGTCCCTAACCCTAGTGAATACAGAGGGGCAAGTGTACTCTCCATAGACACCTGTCCAAGGAATGAGCCCTATCAGAGGGGCTCTCCTTTGTGTCTTACCAGTAGGAACAGTATGTTCACAGGTGGGAAGAGGGCCTTGTCTTTTGTGGCACCTCATTGGGGCAATGCCCTTCCCAGGGAGGCCTGACTCAGGCCAACATTTCACCATCAGGGAAAAATGGCTGTGATTCAAGGATCTGGAGTCTAATCATTTCTATCCAAGTTGTGTGTGGACATGATTTCAACTGTTGTAATTTAATAGGCAGTTTCACACTTTAGACACTTCAGGTGCATCTACACTGCAGAAATAATGCAGCTTTACACCACTTTAATTAGTATAACTTCAGCCTCCAGAATCCTGGGATTTGTAGCTTTCTGAGGCACCAGTATTCATGGTCAGAGAAGGTCAAGAAGACCTTTTAAAACTAGAAATCCCAGAATTCCATAGGAGGGAGCTACACCACTTATGGTGCTATACTGCATTGTTTCTTCAATTTTTTTTAAACTGTCTTATATTTTAGAGTATTTAAAATGATTCTATTATGTGTTGCCCTGAAATCTTTGGCTACATACAATGTGATACAAATACTTTAATCCATTTTTAAAATTAAAGATATGCTCCCTGCTAGGCAACAATATCGGAGTTGTTTCAAGTCAGTCATTAGCAAGAACAAGAGCCATCAGGGTGTCCCACATTCTCCTATTCTTTCAAATGATGTGTCACCTGCTTTCAGGTGTGGCATGGTGAGATTTGCCACAAAAATGGTGCTGCATTACTGATGATGAAGGAGGTGTAGGCAAAAGAGTGACTATATTTTCTAATAGCTCCCTTGGCTGCTGTTTTACCTCTGCTACTGTGGCCGTAGTGGTGTGAGAGAGTTGGATTCTGGGGACCAGGGTTCAATTCCTAGCTCAGCCATGAAACCCACTGGGTCAGCTGGGGCAAAGTCGTGGGAGTCAGTTCTCAAGCAAAAGGGACTCGAACTCTGGTAGTTTTGTGAACTTTCTTCCTCCTCATTGGCCTCCCATTCAGCCCAGATTCCCTGCGCACTGGCTGCTGCATCCCCTGGATGACCCTGCATTGCCCCCACTTTAACCTTCCAATTTTACCCCTTTGATAACGTCCAGAGTGGGAATTAATTCTCAAATAAAACATGAACAGGAGGAGGCTGTAATATAGAATACAACATACACATGAAAATTTAAAATCACCTATACATACCTGTCAGTCAAAATAAAAAGATGTTGCTTCTTCACATACGCCATTCTGTGGATTAACCCACAAAAATAATTCCATAAATCCATGGATAACCACTGATCTGTAACTGTCCATTAGATCTGTACAATTTATCAAGTTTCTGGCTGGTGGGCTTTATTGGCTGTGGGTCCATCTGCAACTAACTGAGAGCTGTGATCCAGGGACAAGCAGGGTATGGAAACTCTAGCCTTCATGGTCCCAGATAAGCAGTTAGGATAGCTGGATTGGACTCCTTCCATTCTGTTTGTTATAAAATTATGCCTGAAGAAAGTGTTATATAGAATCCAATGCAATGAACAGCTCCTTTGGATGTCCCAGGACTGTTTAGCAATCTGGAAAAAAGATATTAAAAAATACAGTGAGAAAAACAGTGGCGAGATAAGAGAAAAGTGATCACAGAATATTATTCTAACCATGATTGATTTTGCTTTGCTCTAACTTCCAATTCACTGGGAGTTTTCAGTGGCAGCTAAAGGCTTCTGTTTCAGTAAGCCAGTGGTTTAGTCCAAATTTTAAAGGATCTATCAGCACCTTAGTTCAGGCTAAAACACAGATACACCAGCCCACTGGCATGGTGTTTTTCAGTTTTTATATAACTCATCCAAAGTTCCAATATAACTCAGCCAGAGTTCCTATATATATATATATATATATATATATTGGAACTCTGGCTGAGTTGCTCACAATCTCTGTGCCCACTTTGTAGAACAGATCTGAATAACAGAATAGCAAAATAAATATGTCCAGGCTTTAAATACCATAAAGCAGTGGTTCCCAAACAGGAGTTTTGAACTTCAACACCTGAAATCCAGAGCCAGCTTAGCTAAAAGTCACGAATTCTGAAAACCAAACTCCAAAATAGCTGGAGGGTAAAAGTTTGGGAACAACTGCCCTAAAGGTATCATATCCTACCTAAACCTGAAAGTTAAGTGGGGCTAGCCATGCTTAGGACTTGGATGGGAAACTACCAAAGGGCTGTTGGCTCTCTTTTGGAGAAAGGAACTAGCAAAAAAAATACCTCTAAGCGCCTAAGAAAATGGACTCCCCAGTACAGTCTGCATCATTCTGTATCTCATTGCAGTCAGACCGCTCTGTAACTTTGATACCAGGGGGCAAATTGCAAACAGTGTTCCTCATTAATGTATCTGGATGAGAAGCAATGTCCACAACAGTCTGTGCCAAAATAAACCTGTTTGAAAAGTACCGCTAGATTTCTTTCCAATCCCTTTCCATTCTTTACTACGTATGCCTGCATTGTGTCACTTTGGGGAGGGAGAGGGCTGGGCAAACTCCCCCCCCCCCAGTGGTTTTGGACTCCAACTCCCAGGCATCTCAACCAATTCTCAGGAATTCTGAAGTCCCAAAAGCTGGTGGACCAGTTTGAGAACTATTTCAAGTGTACAATAATTCTACAAGGAGGTTGCTTTGTGTGTTGAATGACATTGGTTTAAGTTTACACTTAGACATGTTACAGCTGTTATTGCTGTGTGCCTTCAAGTGCTTGCTGACTTATGGTGATCCTAAGGTGATCCTATCATGTGGTTTTGTTGACAAGACATGTACAGAGGAGGTTTGCCATTTCCTTCCTCTGAGGCTGAAAGAGTGTAAAGTGCCCAATGTCATCTCATGAGTTTCCATGGCTGAGCAGGGATTCCAATCCTGTCTCTTGAAGTCCTAGTATAGAGCTTAAACCACTACAACCACTACACTGCTTACACTGAGATACTTCCAGAAACTCTTATGCATACCTACTCAGAATTAAGCCCATTGAGTTTAATAAAATTGATCTACTATAAACTTTCTAGGACTGAAACACTGCAAAACTGGCTTTCAAGTCATCTGACAACATGATAATTCTGAGAGTAACAGGAAGGAACATAGAAAGCTGCCTGAGCCAGATTAGGGGTCCATTTTCCCCAGTACTGCCAACTCTGACTTGCAGCAGCTCTCCATGATTCCAGGCAGGATTCTTTCCTAGTCCTACCTAGACATCTCTAGTGTTCCTTAGGGGTTTCATGTGCAAGTACTAACTAGACCCACCCTTGCTTAGCTGCTCCTCACCATGCTGGCTGGGTGACTCTGGAAATTGTATATCCCTGCAGAAAACCTTTTAGGTTCTGATGCTTTGAACTGGAGAGTGAGGTTGGCTCCATTCCACTTCATGCTGCTCCCCATTAGCCCATTCATGGAGGTCATAACTGAACAAGACTACAATGTACATATTCTTTAGTAGCACTGAAGTAGGAGAAGACATGGCTTCATTTTTTTCTCTCTGCTGTTGTTACTTGTGATACTGTAATTACCGTAGCCACAATTTGGCATGAAAACATGTTCTTCAGTGCTAAGTGGTCTTCCAAATTGTGCATTTCCAAACAATGGTATTCCAGCCTATCAAAGTTACAGTGTACATTTCTAGTGTAGGCATGAAAACCTAGTGTAGGCATGAAATAGATGGGCCAAAAGGTCTGCTGCTGGGCTGCATTGGGGGCATGGTGTTTAGATAATGCAAACCACCAAACTGCATGGAAGCCACACTGGGGCTGCATAAGATGGCCCAAACTCAGCTACAAAGGGAGAGGAAAAAAACCCACTCCTTTGGCCAGCTGGATTGAAAACCACAGTGGTGGCCCAGATCGCGACTGGGTGCATGCTGTTGCTGTAGCCCCGGCACAAATTGTGCTGGAGCGGCAATGGTCCACTTTATTGGGTCCATCTGCTTGAAGCTAACAAATCTCTAAAATCAGAATACACTTGTTTAATGTAGCTGTCACAAAAAGACAAATGTTTGAGCCTTAAAACAACCTCATTAAAAAATCTAACCTTATTTCAAAAAGATAAACCCATTGAAAGATTAACAATATCAAAAGCATTGATTATCATAATAAAGAACATCTTCTTGTAAAATTTTTGAAGGTCTGTGATAGCAGCATAAGAAAAGGAAGCAACAAACACATTTATGTCTGTCGGAACATGCCAGAACATGTCTCAGAGTGAAATAAATTTTCAAATAACAGCTTTCTAAAGAATAAAGTTTGGAAGAAAGGTTAAGAGGGTGCAAAGAATTATTTAAGGATTAGATTTTACAAGCTTCACAAAATAATCTGCCCTGAACTATCTGTTTTACCAAGACAGTATTTAATTTAAATCAGGGTTGGCTGGTTTAAACCAGATTTTTTTAAACCATGGATTTAAACGAAATGACTTTTAAGAAAACATTCCTGGTTTTTTAAACTGATTATTCATATATACTTTTAAACATCTGGCTATTACTATGTTCTGACAGCTCAAGCATCTTCAGGCAGTTGCCTCACTAGGGAGGCGTGCGAAGTGTGGCTCACACCAGGTGACACCTTAAGGGAGGGTGACACCACTTCTCCCCAGACACCTACTTTTGGGCAGAAATGGGCTGTGGCATTCATCTGCTTCCCTTTTAAAAATTGTAGGAATGGGGTGAAGCTCAGTTGGAGGAGAAAAGTGAAGCCCTGGAATTTTTCCAAATTCAAATTTCATTAAAAAAATTTAAAAAATTGAAATTTAAAATTTTTAAATTATTTTTATATTTTCTTTAAAAACATCACATTTTAACCAAATCTTCACTTATGAATATATAAATATATTTAGGTTGTGCATATGCTATTGTAATTTGAAGGTATAAATGTAAGTTTGCTAGTTGTTTATGTCACAACTATTAGCATTACACTCAGTGCTATATGGGAATTATGATTTAGGAGTAACATTAGTGCAAAAAAGCATTGCTAAGGATTCTAAATGGGAGAAAGCAAATGGGGAGGGTGACACCATGAGTTACTGCACCAAGTGACACCAACCCTAGGGATGCCACTGTCTTCAGGTAGTATAGAAATAATTCTTTCTTCTTTCAGTTTAGTTTATCCAAACCTTTGAAACAGACTGGGAAATGAAAAATCCTCTAAACTAGTGTTTTTATTCAAAGTGTATAATACCAGTGCTAATGTTTAATTACTTTTTGTGTGTGCGTGTTTCTTTGAAAAAATTATTTTACATTGTGTATTACTATTTGTTCAGATTTAATTATAAGTAATAAGTGGGACTAATATTAACTAATTCTTATTTTCAACTGTCTCTGAGAGCACTTTGTATGTTTTATTATGTATATTCATAATACTGTTTTTTTTTATCCATGGATTCAAGTTTCCATGGCTTGAAAATATTAAAAAAAAAAGGATAAATTCCAAATAGCACACCTTGATTTCCCATTTTATATAAGAAACACCATTTTGCTCTGCCATTATGTTTAATGGATTTTGTTATCCACAAGAGATCCTAGAACTAAATCCCAGTGGATAACAAGGCCCCACTGTATACATATTATGAATATATTCATAATATATTCATACATTCAGATTTAACATCTGAATATAATATATTCATATATGCAGATTTAATAAAAATAATAAGCAAATTGGATTGAAAGATGTAAACCATCTCAGAGATTGCTAGTGTTAAAAAGTATTAAAACATGGTTGATAAGGCCTTTTAATACATAAAATAATGTTACACAGTATAAATATAATAAGCAGCAGGGACGTAGCCAAGGGGGGGTTCTTGGGGTCCGGACCCCCCCTTCCATTAGGAAAATGAATGGTGTGTGCTGCTGCACCACCACACTCAAGCCCCATTATAATGGTGGCACTTAGTCTGGACTCCCCCCGCCTTCCTAAAATCCTGGCTACGTCCCTGTAAGCAGGATTCAAGGGTGCTTTCTGCACCGCCTTTTGGGACGTCCGGAGGACGTCCCATTTTAAAAAAGGGGCGTCTCTTTTAGACGCCCCATGGCCTAGTACGGACTCCGTCCGTACAAGATGGCGGCGCCCCTTCTACATGGGCGCCGCCATCTTTACGTATCGGATGCTTAGCGTCCGTACGCGTCGCGCCGCTGCTGACGTAGCGAGCGCGCCCCTGGCGCCTCGCTACGTCGCAAACGCGACGCAAAAAGAAGCTCCATTTTGGAGCTTCTTTTTTCGGTCCGCGCGGGAGTCGGGCCGTCTGAAGGCTCCGGCTCCCCCGCGGACCTTCTGGCGGCGGCGGCAGACCGCCGTAAAGCGGCGGTCTGTACCCCGCCTAAGTTTTTTTTATTAAAACAATGCAAAAAACCTGGAGATTTTTTTGTGTGTGAAAAAAAAAGAATTCTGAGTTTTTTAAAACCCTGATTTAAATGACATACAGTATACAACTTGAATCATAATGCATACAGAAGCATTCCAAGGTCAGGAGAAGAGTGAGCTCATGGGAGAGGGATAAGTTAGGAAAGTAAAGTGCAGTGTTCAGTATTCTCCCAGACCACCCTTTTTCTGTCAAATCATATGTGTGGAGAAAGTAAACTGCCTCTCCTGGACACCTCTAGGAGCAACAATTCACCATTTAAAAGTTTGCAATACTGTAGTTTCAAAACCAGAAATGGAGATCCAGCCACTTCGAGGTTTTTCTTTTGTTTTGTTTTTGGTGGGAAGCTTTTTGGCAGTCTGTGGAGACCCTAAAACCAGAGTGGGCAATTGAATGTCTACCAGAAGAGGAAGGTTATAGCTAAATGCTACCAAGCAGGATGCTGGGCAGATCTCTTGTGGGAAGGTGTTCCACAGGCAAAAGGGTCACTAAGGAGAAAGCTCTTTCTCTGGTCACCACCCATCACCAAATTCTGGGCAGACCCTCCAAAGAAGGTTTTAGTAATCAGGCAGGAGCATATGGAAACAGGTACTCCTTAAGGTAGATTGTCCAAATCCATTGAGGGCTATAAGGTTAACACCCACACTTAGAATCAGACTTGGAAACTCACTGGGAGATAATTCAGCACTGCAGTGGTATTTTCAAAATGACTTGGAGCAGCAGGCCACTTGGTTGTAACCTGGTTGCCACCATGTTTTACTCAACATTAATTATGCCATTGTCTGATATCTGATGTTTGATTTGATATTTACTGTTTGATCTTTTTAATTTGTTGTCTGCTTTTTAATCTAATTCTATCTATTGTTTTATATGTATTTTGTAGAATGTACGCCATTGACAGGTTTCATTTTTATTGATTTTATTGTTTGTATGTACAGTGCTATGTAAATCTACAGCGCTATACAAATAAAGTATAATAACAATAACAATGTTGACATTTTGCTTTGACAGGAACGTACAATCTGAGCATGCATGAAGATGAAAGTGAAAATTTGACTCTCAGCTATGATACAACACATCAGATAATATTCTCCAGATGTGACCCCCAGACGGGCAAAATAGAAGAAAAGGCTATTGGTGATCCCATGAATCTTCACTATCTTGCAAATGAGACACGAGTTTTTCTGATCAATCAAATTTTCATGGTGAAGACTGCAAAAAGGAGAGATGAAGGCCTCTACATAATTTCATCACACAATCATGGAACGTGGTTGGCACAAATAAATCTAACTGTTCTTGGTAAGTTTTGAAAAAATCTCCCCAGGTAAAACCTCTGTAGTAAATAACATTAGAATATCTTTAGCCATAAGGATTATAGAGAGAGGTATATGTTTCTTTATAAAGAGCAGTGACATCACTGGCTCTGGTATCACCCAGTGCAGGGGGGCAAAGGAGCACATTCAGCCCTCCCCTTTGCCTGTAGTGGCAGAGGTCTCCTCATGATGAAGCCTCCTCTATCATGGCAAAGGCACCAAGGGGTCACTTGGTCATCTGGCAGCTGTGGTGTCATGGGGCCCGACTGGGAGGGCCCTACCAGGTGACACTTTCCCTCTAAGTGTCACCCAGTGTGGACTGCACCCCCCCCCCCCAGTGATGCTACTGATAGAGTGTTTGCTTACAGTTTGAGTCTATACTTCTCAAGGTAAAACCTGACCATGATGACCAGATGTCTTCCTTTTCCAGGACATGCCCTACATTTCAACCTTTGGTCCAGAAGGAATTTCAAAATGTCCTCCAGTTGGGCATGACTAAGACACATGGATTTGCATTTATATTATTATTTTTAGTTTTTATTTTGTAATGTCCAACTTTTTTTTTAATGTCCTGGATTTTGCAGTGCCATCTGGTCACCTTGAGCCTTATAAGACACTGGTACAGCAGTATGGGCCTGTAGAACAAGGTGAATTTTTCCATGTCAAAGAATCAAGGATCAATCTTGTATCCATGGACCTAGGGAAAAAATATAAATGTAGCCTAGATTGCATTATGACAGTAGTAATAGCGCTTCTTAGACCTACACAGTCCAGTTCTTACCATGAGACGGAATAAAATGGTGTGCCTTATTTCACAAGGTCATCTTGAACATGGGAAAATGCTCCTTTACTACTACAGTTCCCAGAGCACAATAGCCAGCATGACCACTAACTATGTTGGTTAAGGGACTTGTAGACCAAAAAACCACTTTTCATAGATTTGAGATCTCCTAAGAATGGACTTCATCACATGGTGAAAATTGGGGGGGGGGGAGAGAGAGATGGGGTTTAAACAGTGATTGTCCCATGAAAATCATGAAATCGCAATTAAGATTTTCATACACATTGCGATTAGAGAGTCATTATTTCAAGAATAAAAGGCAATAAACAGCAGCAAATCATTCACGGTCATTTCCCTATGATTGGTTTGTTGTTGTTTATTGCCTGGTTATTCCAGGGATAATGGCTCTTTAATCACAACATCATGTGAAAATCTTAATTGCGATCATGCAAATTTCAAGAGATAATCACTGTTTAACCCCCTTCTAATTTCCCCTGGGTGATAAAATCTTAGGTAAGGTAAATCTTCCCGAGTATCTTTGGAGCAGATTTGGCCATAGGGATAACAGAGTAGGGTACATGTATCCTGATAGAGAGGAATCCTTCTGTCAAATCCCCTCTCTGCACTCGGACATGAAGAGAGATAGAAGTAGTCAATGGAGCTCAGTGAGCAGGCTGATGTCTTGAACAGAGTAGGACACCTGCACTGAGACGTGGTTTCTACCTGGCATGCACACACACCTACTTTGAGGTGAGGATATACACACACACACACACACAATGGGCTACCCCTGCAGCTGGAGAAGAGGAACTCTTCCTCCTGCTCCTGAGCCTGATGTCACCCTTCCCTTGTACAGGACAGAATGGAAGGATTCCAGGAGGCAGGATGATCTGATTCTGGGCAGAGATTCAGTCCTGAAGGGGGATGCACTCTGATGTCAATGCTGAGCTCTTTGGAACGATTTATTTATTTATTTTATTATATTTATATTCAAATTAAGATGATGCCAAATTAGGAGGAATAGCTAATACTCCAGAGGACAGGATCAACATTCAAAATGATCTGAATAGACTAGAAAGCTGGGCCAAAGCTAACAAAATGAAATTCAACACAGAGAAATGTAAGGTACTGCGCTTAGGGTCCATCTGTACTGGACCATAGATATAGGATGCACAGATGCACAGATATAGGATGGGAGACACATTGCTGAATGAAAGTACATGTGAAAGGGATCTAGGAGTCCAAGTAGACCATAAGTTGAACATGAGTCAACAGTGCGATGTGGCAGCTAAAAAGGCCAATGCGATTTTAGGCTGCATCAATAAAAGTATAGTGTCTAGATCAAGAGAAGTAATAGTGCCACTCTATTCTGCTTTGATCAGGCCCCACCTGGAATATTGTGTCCAGTTCTGGGTACCACAATTCAAAAAGGACTTTGAGAAACTGGAGCGTGTCCAGAGGAGGGCAACTAAAATGGTGAAAGGTCTGGAAACCTTGCCCTATGAGGAACGACTCAGGGAGCTGGGGATGTTTAGCCTGGAGAAAAGAAGGTTAA
The DNA here is from genome assembly GCA_016801065.1 of Sceloporus tristichus. NCBI lineage: Eukaryota > Metazoa > Chordata > Lepidosauria > Squamata > Phrynosomatidae > Sceloporus > Sceloporus tristichus. The sequence goes on from CM028773.1 coordinate 3,644,971, forward strand.
GAGGTGATATGATAGCCCTGTTTAAATATTTGAAGGGATATCATATTGAGGAGGGAGCAAGCTTGTTTTCTGCTGCTCCAGAGAACAGGACCCGGAACAATGGATGCAAGCTGACAGGAAAAGAGATTCCACCTCAACATTAGGAGGAACCTCCTGAGAGTAAGGGCTGTTCGACAGTGGAACACACTCCCTCGGAGTGTAGTGAAATCTCCTTCCTTGGAGGTCTTTAAGCAGAGGCTGGATGGCCATCTGTTGGGGATGCTTTGAATTGGATTTCCTGCATGGCAGAGGATTGGACTGGATGGCCCTTGTGGTCTCTTCCAACTCTATGATTCTATGATTCTATTATTCTATGAAATCTCCCAAAATGGGATTCAGGATACATCTAAAACATTAATTACAAAAGTTAAAAAATAATTACCTAATACTAATATTGCAACATAGCAGTTAAAAACACAGCATATTAAAATCATTTTAAATATTAAAAGCATTAATATGTTAAAAAGAGCATACTGATATTACACACACACACTGCATAAGTAAAATCCGCACACTAAAAGTTGCTTTAAAAGATGCTTCAGTACACTTATGAGCCAGCTGCTATTCACCAGCAAAGCCCTCATGCTGTACATGGTGAAGCAGAAGCAAAGTAAATCAGATATATCTATTAATCCTGGGGGCAAATAAATTCTTCACTGCAGTAGTACTCTTCATGTACACCACCCTGTGCAGGCGGAGGTAAAGTTGTGTACTTGGGAATGTTGCTCTGGTGTGGACTATATAAACACCCCCACCCCTGTAATGTTAGCTTCCAATGAGAGGAACCCTTCAGGCAGTCCCTGAGACTGTAAGGGCCTTCCATCCAATGAAAGGTCTTCCGCCCAAGCTACACTTCAGTGCAACATTTTAATGACCTTGAGGTGAATATTCCGGAGCCTTCTCTGACTTTGTTTTCTTTTCCAGATCCTCCTCTTTCTGTGGATGTAACACCCACACCTATTGTAGACATATCTGTTAGTTCTCCAGTATCTCCTTTTGGAAACAATGGTAAGTATTGGAAAGGGAAAGGGGATAAACCTACTCTTTCTCAAAGTTTGGTCTATAATACAATACCCTTCAGAACCAATGTCAGGACAAAATAGAAGCTGTGTGCGTGCATGCATGCCCAGATGTGCCCATCTGCACATATCTGCAAAAAATAAATTGTCATAGGCACGGTACATCCTGCCCAAAAAGGGCAGCCCCACGCCTGTTTTCCTTCTGTAGGGAAGCCGCAGCTACCAAACCGCGCCACTGTGCACCACTGGTGCACTCGTTACGCAAGTGCTGTGCAGCATAGTGCGGATGCCGCACAGTGATTGTGTAACAATGGCGGCACCCATGTGTATGGGGCACCACCATTGTGACGCCCTCATCATGTGCTAGGGTTGAGGGGCGTGTGGAAGCGCCACCCCGAGGCAATCCTAGCATGTGACGAGGGCATGCTTCAGGCCCATCTGTACTGGGCCATAGATAAGTGGGAGACCTAGCTGCATATCATATATAAAAGGACAGAACCTCCATCTTTCAAGGAGGCCGTTATCTCAACCCTTCCCAAGCACATGTGTTGAGTACAAGGGAGGGGGCCTTCAGGCAGCATCTCCCAGGCTTTGGAACTCTCTCTGTAGGGAAGGCTAAGATGGCTCTCCCCTTGCTCTCAAACTGCCAGCAGGTGGAAACATTCCAATTCCAGCAGGCTTTCAGGTGCTGCAATGATCTTTCAATGGTTATGGTGTTGTTGTTTTTTCCTTCTTCTTATATCTTGTTTTATAACCATTTTTAATTTTATACATTGTTTCATTATTTTTTAAAATAATTTTTATATGTTTAAGTTTATGTTTTTGGCATGTTTTTAATTTGTTTTGGTTTAATATTTCAGTATTCTGTAAGCCTCGCTGACTCGCAATATTGGGAAAAGGCAAGATATAAATGAATAGTAGTAGTAATAGTAGAATGTTTCTTCTTTCAGTAGCATTTGTGCATTGAAGATGCAGGCTGTAAGATGGCTTTTAAAACATCTATTTGTTATTCCTCTAAAATACTGAAACTCTTTGTCTTTTTGGTTTCAATATAGGTCAATATGTTACCCGTGGATGGCTAGCAGTAGGTGTGCTTGTGTTGCTAGCAGTAGGTGTGCTAGCAATTGCTGTCACCAAACTCCGACCAAACTGGATCAAGCGCTTCAAGAGATATTGTTCTACATGTGAATATGCTGCATCTTCCCCGTCTGCCTCAACAGAAGAGTCTGGGTTAGTTATGAATGGACTTGGACAACATGAACCACAGGAATCTCATCTAGACTCCTTGACTCAAAACTATGATGAAGCAAGCAGTTGAAAGTGTTGGCATTGCCTCTTGAAGAGTCGTCCTGTCTGTGTCTTCAGTTTTATTGGATTAATGAAGGAGCTTATAGTTCATCTTTTAATCTGGTTCAAGCCTTCCAGGCTGGAGCTGGGATGTAGGATGAAGGCAGAGATTATTGCTCACAAAATCACCGCCAAAGCGCCAGCTGCCATCAGCCCACGTCCAAACCGGGTCCCTGATGCACTGCGCCAGCATTTTTAGAAGTCAGTATTTCACCATACAGATGTCACCCAAAGACAGAACACAAGAAATTTTGGATGGCCTTTCTCCTCTGCGTCGCTGGGCGCAGCCATCTGAAGGCTGCGCCCAGCGACGCAAAGCCAGGAAGGAGTTCCGAAACGGAGCTCCTTCCGGGGTCATGGAAAGGGCGCCATAGGCGCCCTGGCACAGCCCCAATATGTCACAACCACACCGCCTCGTTTGGAGGCGGCGCAGTCATGACATAGTGATGGCGGCGGCTGTGTGGAATGGCCGCCGCCATTTTCTATGTGCAGAGCACGTACTAGGGTTAGGGGGGTGCGGAAGCACTGCTCCTTCCTAACCCTAGTAGGCGCTCATCGCGTACTTTAAGGCTCGTTTGTAACGGGCCTTAGGTTTTCTAGAACCAAAGTCTTTATTCACTGGAAACTGTCAGCCTTTAGCTTTTGGCATTCCAAAATGTGTAATGAATGTAAACATATTTCATGTTCTTCTGATAGGCTTCTCATAGACAACTGGCTGACCACAGTGCAAACAGAAAACTGAACTAAAGAGACCTTTAGTATTGCAGCATTATTCTTCATAGGCTGTTGTCCAAAAAACAGTCCAGATCAACACAAAACTGAAGTGTTGTTTGGATGGCTGGATTTTTGTCAAGCCTGAGGCATTGGCGAAACATCTGCTCTGACGTCTTCAGCGGGCCTTATATGAGAAGATATCTTCATGTCTAGACAGAATTGTAGAAAGATAAGCTCACTTGATCTTCTTGCTCCTTGTAAGCATCTTTCAAAACAAAATTGAGAGTGCAGGAAGATGGAAACAGCTGAGTTGAAAATCTTTGAGAGTATGTCTCAGTAAAGGTATGCAGGAAACCCTTATACTGTTAGCCCTCTGTTTCCATGGATTCTTTATCCATGGATTCAAGCATTCACAGTTTGAAAATATTCCAAAAAATTAAAATTCCCCAATACAAAACTTGATTTTGCCATTTTATATAAGGGACACCATATTACTACACCATTGCATTTAACGGGATTTGAATATCCACAGATTTTGATATCCACAAGGGGGTCTTGGAACCAAACCTCAACAGATACAATGGCCCACTGTATTTGCAACCCATCACCCTAATAGCAATTGGGAAAATTGAGAGCAATATTGAGCAATATTTTCTGACACCATCTTCACTGTAGCTGGCATGGACTATGAAGGTAGGATGCTGGGAACTGTAGTGCAACTTTTTAATTATTTATTTATATGCCACCTTTCTCCTGGAGTGGGACTCAAGGCAGTTCACAGATAAAATTGGTTAAAAACTTACCAATGCAATTTAAAAAACAATTAAAATCATTTCACTTAAACAGTATAAAATTACATTTACCTGAATGGCCCCAGGGTCTTTTATACCCTCTAAATGCCCCAGTTTGGCAGGGGGCTTGTTCCTACTATGTTTTAAAGCGAATTGCCAATTGGTTTACATGACTGTAGTTCCCGTTTGAAATGGGTTCTGATCCTAGTGTGATTGGTTTCAATCATGATGAAGCGAGGCAAATGCAAAAAACCCGCTCTTTCCTGACACTAGTTCTTTGGTGGTTCTTTTGGAAAGAATTGATTTTGCAGCGTGTTCAACAAGTGGGAACGACAGATCTGAATCCCATCATTCTGGAGGGGAGGGACTAATGGCAGAGAGGTGTTTACCATCCCGCCTCAGTTTTTGACCTATGGGTGCATTTTTTAAAAATAAAATTCATAGAAAATTCAATTCATTGATTTTGCAACTACTCGCAAAGGCAAGTAGTTGCAAGAGCAATGAATCAAATTTTATATGAATTTTATTTTTATTTTTAATCTATAAATGTCATGGAGCCCTTTGAAGGTTTTAGCATTGTGCTCCTCAGCACCTCTTAGGGGGAATCACCTCATGAGTGATGCCCAGCCAAGAGGCCCAGTGACTTCCAGTACCTCCTCCCCACCCAAAGCCCAGGCTACCACTTATGTCACTGATGACACAGACATGCATTTTGAAGTAGCGCAAACTAGTGAGGATGACAATCGTGCTAAAAAAGAAGTGATTACAAAGATATAATGAAATGATCTGCTTTCATAGTGGGAACGATGGAACATTTGGAATTGATTTACCAACACGGAGCAAAGGCGAATCCCGAACCAGTTTAAATGTACCTGGGAATGAGCCCAGAGACTAGTTTGCAGCAACTGAAATAAGATGAAGAAAAGGGGGGAAGAGAAAAACTAAAACATTTTAAAAGCAGCTGACAAAGTTGGATGGTGGAAAATTAAGCAAGATTTTTGCAATTAAATCTTGATTAACTCTCTGCCATACAGACTGGTGTTTTGCACCGGCCTGGGGCCAAAAATAGAGCTCGGGAGAGCAGAGGATCCACACACTCCCAAGCCCTACTGTCTGGGCACCATCTTGGCTTGCGCCCATTCAGACAGCATGCACGATGATGATGTGCCTCATGCACTACATCGAAAAGACGCGGCACACTAGAGACGTCACTGTGCCACTCCAGGGCACTAATGATGCCTCTGCAGCGGTGGAGAAAAGAGCCACATTTCGCAGCTCCTTTTTCCAGGTGCATTATTGCCACACTGTTTGGTTGGCAGGGCCACAATCCTGGGGAGAAAGGGGTGGCCTCTGTCCAATCTGTATAGGCCCTTTGTAAGAGACTTCACAAGCATGAAGAATTTTATGGCTGGGATTGTTTTACACTAAGAAAATGTCTCAAACCGCGGGGGGGGGGGGGGGAGAGGGGAGATTATAGCCCCAACTGAGATATGTCATGTAGGGTAGTTATACATTTGGGATGGAGAAGCATATAAACTTGAGGTCCCTGCTTATATGATTGACTGAACTCTGTTTTAAATTTTCTTGGCAATAAGGAACCATTTTTTTAAATTAAAAAATCAGGTCACTAGTTTAGTATATGATGGGAATGTTGCAGATGTCATTTATCTGGATTTAAGCAAAGCATTTGATAAAGTTCCCTCATAATATTTTGATTAGCAAACTGATTAAATGCCACTTTAAGGCCTTCTGTCTTGATTGGAAAAGTAAAATGCAGAAGTCAGCACTTGGATAACTTGGTGATATTAAGGTAGAAACTGTTCTTACACACACCTGTAATATTTAAAAAGAGACCAAGAAGCCAAAGACTTCCATTTGCCCCAATGCAAGTAGAGCTTCAGAAGCATTCAAGGTTTTAAAAAAAATCTCTCCAGCACAAAATATTGCAATTTGGAAACTGAAAAAAGAAAAAAAAATAGAAAACTCCTACTGAAGAGGTGCTGCCATAAGGGAGGACATTTACACTTTGTAAAATACACAACAAATTAACAGTACAGCTTTTATTCTAACCTCCCCATGTGCAAACACCACAATTATTCTAGTCCATAGAACATAAAAGTCTTTGCTCGACGAGCTCCGCTCAGCAACCTCTCTGGATCTTTTTAGGAAGAATCTGAAGACTTTTCATTTCCATCAAGCCTTCCCCCATGTGCCTTGATGTTATTCTCTCTCTCCCCTGTGCATTTTGTTCAATCCAGCTAATTTGTTATATAGGTTTTTAATTGGTTTTAGATTGAATGATTGTATGGATTGTTTTTAAAATTTTTGTATTGTTTCTAAATGGTATGGGTGGGTTTTTGTATTGTTGGGCTATGAGTCATCACTTTGTATTGGTTTTGATGGTGTTTTTGTAAACCGCTGTGATCTGCAAGGAATAGCAGTCTAGAAATAAAAATAAATTTCAAATATGCCCCTCCTATAATAATATTAATCAGAGAGTTCATCACAGTTTGTTTCCTTAACTAGAAGGGTGGAGAATTAGTCATCTGTCAGCTGTTAGGGAAACTGAAAGACTACATTCCTTAATAAAGTTGCCTAGTTGCAACTTAGATGCTGATTTTACAACACTGATCCTCCCAAACAAGCATAAGTTCCCCTAAATTGTATATGTGTGTGACACTGACTGAGCAGCATTCTCTTCAGTTTCTGCAGAAAATGGCCAGACTCCCTTGCTTCAGGGTGAGTATAATCATCTTATTTTGTTAGTATGCAGTTATTGCTAGGGGATTACTTTGAATAACTGAAATGGAGAGCTCTAGTGCCTTGCCATATAATAACCCCAGACTCCCATAGGGTGCAGCCATGGCAGTTAAAGTGGAATAATAATTGTGTAGTCCGAGAGGGCCATTGGAAATATAGAGTGCATACACCTATACCTTAAGTTCCCTGCTTCTCCAGCTGTCTAAGAGGTTTTTATTCTGACAGGCTTTGAAAACACAAAATCTTTAAAGAATGGGCTGGGGGTGTTGTACTGTTTTAACTACACTGTTTTTAAGCACTTTATAAAAGTGCATTTTATTCTTTTAACTTGTGGTGTCAGTTGTTTTAATACTGCAATAGTTTAATTTCTATTTTAATGCTCACATTTGCATATTTTAATTGCAATTTTAAAAATCGTAAGCCACTTTGAGTTCCAATTTTGGGGAGAAAAGTAGGATATAAATAAATATAAATATAATAATAATAATAGTATTTTTAAATTATTTTATCCAATCCATTGTGTTCATTTAACACACTGAATAAGGACTTTATTACTTGGGGGGAAAGCCAAGATTAAAAAGGCATTATCCCAGCAAAGTCCCAAGATTGCAGCCAAGATTTTCAGACATCACATAGAATCATAGAATCATAGAGTTGGAAGAGACCACAGGGGCCATCCAGTCCAACCCCATTCTGCCATGCAGGAAATCACAATCAAAGCATCCCCGACAGATGGCCATCCAGTCTCTGCTTGAAGACCTCCAAGGAAGGAGACTCCACTACACTCCAGGGGAGTTTGTTCCACTGTCGAACAGCCCTTACTGTCTGGAGGTTCCTCCTAATGTTGAGGTGGAATCTCTTTTCCTGCAGTTTGCATCCATTGCTCTGGGTCCTAGTCTCTGGAGCAGCAGAAAACAAGTTTGCTCCCTCCTCAATATGACATCCCTTCAACTATTTAAACAGGGCTATCATATCATCTCTTAACCTTCTCTTCTCCAGGCTAAACATCCCCAGCTCCCTAAGTCGTTCCTCGTAGGGCATGGTTTCCAGACCTTTCACCATTTTAGTCGTCCTCCTTTGGACAAGCTCCAGTTTCTCAATGTGCTTTTTGAATTGTGGTGCCCAGAACTGGACACAATATTCCAGGTGGGGCCTGACCAGAGCAGAATATAGTGGCACTATGACTTCCCTTGATCTAGACACTATACTTCTATTGATGCAGCCTAAAATCGCATTGGCCTTGTTAGCTGCCACATCGCATTGTTGACTCATGTTCAACTTATGGTCTACTTGGACTCCTAGATCCCTTTCACATGTAGTTTCATTCAGCTAGGTGTCCTCCATCCTATATCTGTACTTTTCGTTTTTCCGCCCTAAGTGCGGTACCTTACATTTCTCCGTGTTGAATTTCATTTTGTTAGCTATGGCCCAGTTTTCTAGTCTGTTCAGGTCATTTTGAATTTTGATCCTGTCCTGGGAAGAAACAGGAATGCTAAAGCAACAAACCATGAACAGAATTTCCCCATGAATGGTTTATTGCTGGAGCATTCCTGTTTCTTCCTGGGATAAGTCCTCTCTAATCTCAATGTGTCTGAAAATCTTTTCCGCTATCTTGAGACTTTGTCGGGAAAATGCCTTTTTAATGCTGTCTTAAATCCCGGCTTTCCCCTCATGTGATAAAATCTTAAATTTCTCACAGTGTCTCCATCTTGTCATCCAAAATTAATTTAGTACATTAGTTAAATCCATTATGAAACAAGACAATAAATCTTTCAGATACCATTATTATAATCTTTTTACTTAGTGCAAGTTTTGTTATTTCCAATTCTAGTTATGTTTTTGGCAAGTCCAATGGTTTGAAGTTACAGGAGAGTAGATTTCAATTAAACATAAAAAGGAACGTCTTGAAAGTACTGTAAAAACAGTATGGCAATGAAATTGGCTAGAGAAGTTGTGGATATTCAAAAAGAGGATAGGCACCTACTTGCTAGGAATGCTATATGAATAAATCTATGAAAAATGTATTTAGTACTTTCAGATATACATTTAGGTTTCCTAACTTATCTAAATTAAGAGAATTTCCAGTAGGAAAGACATTTGACATTGTGACTCACCAGCACAATGATAGACAAAGAGGAAGAAAGAGAAGAGGAAGAGTGGAAGGAAGTGAGAAGTCCCTGTAGGTTTCATTAATCTGGAAAACCAGTATCAAAAAGGATCTTGGAGAACCTTTGAGATGAACTGTGCAAAAGAGGTTGTAACACAAGCTTCCATAGCCTTGGTCAACTTCATCCGATGCACAGAGCTATTCCTTGGCATTTCACTCTATGCATCTTATGAAGTAGACTTAAATTTATAAAAGCATATGTTACCAACCTTTTTCTCTCAGGAGCTTATCTCTTGAGGAAAGAATGTGGAAGTTCAGCCAGAAAGTACAGTAGGCTCTCCATATCCATGGACTTGCCATCCATGGATTCCAGTGCCTGCAGATGGCAAGCCTGTGTGGGGAGTAATGGAGGAGGAGGAGGACGAGAAGGGAAAGAAGATAAGGAAGAGGCGGAGGCAGCAGCAGAGGCAGGAAGAGGAGGAGAAAGAGGGGGAGGTGGTGGCAGTGGTAAGAGGAGGAAGAGGAGGATGGAGGAGGAGGGAAGGAAGGAAGGAAGGAAGGAAGGAAGGAAGGAAGGAAGGAGGAGAAGGAGGAGGAAGAAGAAGAAGTAGAGGAAGAGCCAGTGGCAGTAGCATTAGTGGGGGGTAAGAGGAGGAGGAGAAAGGAAGAGGAGGAGGAGCGGAAGAGAAGGAAGCAGTGGTGGCGGGGGGGAGAGAAGAAGAGGAGGTGGAGGAGGAGGAGGCAGCCCCTATGCCGCCTGCCATGGTGAGTGAAGTGAGGTGGGCTTTGGGTGGCCAGGGTAGCAAAGTCCCTTTGTCACACTGAAGACATCCGTGGATTTTAGTATCCGCAGGAGGAACTGGAACGGATCCCCCATGGATACCGAGGGCCAACTCAACAATGTAGTTCTTTAGTTCTCTTCTCATGGGAGATGGTCATAAAAGCGAGTCATTTGTCAATCTAATTTTTCCAGAGAGAAGACTCACTTTTATTACCATCTCCCACAGGAGCAGAACTGAAGAACTACAAATTGTGGTAAATTTGTAAAAAGGTGCCACTATCCAGCTTAACTTCTGCATTCTTTCCTCGTGAGATCAGCTCCTCGGTCTCAAAGGTGTTATAAAGTCCCCGCGCGTATAGAGTTACATGATCCTTCTATACAAAGAGAAACCTTGAGAGGTAAGGTTAGAGCCCATTAGAGCCAGATGTCTTATACAATTTATTCATGCCCATGGCATTAATAGCAGAAAGAGACTGGAACGTTGGCCTTACCTGATAGACGTCCCTTTCCAGCAGAGAAGGTCCAAGCGTCCTTTAAGTTGGGTGGCTCCGCCCACATGGCTCCTGTTAGGCAGGGAGAAAGAAAAACAAAGGCCAGGGGCCTGGCCCCACCTCTCAGGGCAGAGCGACCCCAGGAGAAACTCAGTCAATGACCAGCTGGAGAGACCACCAAGGATCCCCGTAGATCAAACTATTGAGGCCTGTAAAAAACCGGTAGAGTGTAAGTGCCCAGCACCTCAGATAGCATGGCCAGCTGGGCAGAGTCTAGTCAAAGGTCGAGTTGCCAGCAGCAAAGGGAGATGATCTCCCAAGGGTGGGAAGGACGCTCGGACCTTCTCTGCTGGAAAGGGACGTCTATCAGGTAAGGCCAACGTTCCATTTCCCAGCAGAGAAGGAGCCGAGCCTCCTTTAAGTTGGGATTTACAAAAGCCTCTGACCCTGGTATGGGTGGGCCTGCTGGCACCACAATCTAGTCTTTGATTATTTGTTGGAGCAACCTGCGACCAAAAGCCGCCTCAGCTGACTGGTAGACATCCAACTTGTAGTGTCTAACGAAGGACGAGGGTGTCTTCCACGTGGCCGCCCTACAGATTTCGGACAGGGAGGCGTTGGTGATCAGTGCTGCCAAGGTTGCAGCACTCCTGGTTGAATGGGCCAGGATACCCTCTGGGAGGTCCAGGTCTAGAGTCTTGTAGCAAAGGGTGATGGAGCACCTGATCCACCTGGAGAGTGTGGACGTGGAGACCTTTTTGTCCGCAGACCTCGGTTGGAAGGAGACAAACAAGGAGTCCAACTTCCTAATGTCAGAAGTAGCTTTGATGTATGCCTTGATAGCTCTGCGCACGTCTAGGGTATGGTATAACTTGGCTAGGTCCTTTGTGGGATGCGGGCAGAATGATGGAAGGACGATGTCCTGTGTCGTGTGAAAGGCGGAGTTGACCTTAGGGAAGAAGGACGGATCAGTCCTAAGGACGACTGAATCTGGTCGAAAGATGCAAAGCTCCTTTCTTACCGACAAGGCGCCCAGCTCAGACACCCTGCGTGCTGAGGTCAGTGCGGTGAGTATCAGGGTTTTGAAGGTAAGGACCTTAAGCGAGGCTCTATGGATGGGTTCGAATGGATGTATTGTCAGAGCCTTTAGGATAGTGTGAAGATCCCAGGATGGAAACCGGTGTCGGGTGGGCGGTGCCCTGTTGGAGACGCCCTTGAGGAGGTGACGGATGTGGGGGTGATTGGAGATCCGGCTTGCCTCTTCGCAGGGGAGGATGGAGGTGATTGCCGCCACCTGTCTCTTGACTGTGTTGGGCCGGAGGCCTTGGTCGCTACCATCTTGGAGGAACTGAAGAAGGGTGGGCACCGTCATTCGGATGAAGTCTCTATTTTTTAGTTTGCACCACCTTCTAAAGGCCCTGAAGGTGTAGTCATAAATTCTTTTTTTTTTTATTAAATATTTTTATTAAATTTGATCAAAAACAAATAAACAAACACATATCTACATATAATAATTCTAACTTCAAAGAAAAAAACAACAACAACAACAACAAAAATCCTACAACATTCATCCCTCCACCCTTCCCATCACCATTCCAACATTCATTCTAAAAAGACTTCCTTCCTCTTTATACATTATAACATTCTACCAGTATCTCTTATATACACCTTATATTTTTCCTATATTATCTACCTTCCTTTACTAAATATAATTATCTTCTCCACTACGTATATCATCCTTATTCACCTAATATTATTCTTAAATCAGATATATTACACTTATAAATTAGATATCATAATCTTCAAATTGTTTCCTCATGTATTCCAATACCAAATCCCATTCCTTTTTAATTTTTCCTGTAATATTCTTTATAGATTTATCTCTTATTATTTGTGTTAATTTATCCATTTCTATTATTTCTGTTAGTTTCAATAGCCATTCCTCTTTTTTTGGTATATCTTTATTTTTCCATTTTTGTGCCAACAACATTCTAGCTATTGTTACCATATAAAATAATTGTTTCCCGTATTTCAAATTTATTTCCTTATCAAATATTCCCAATAAAAATATTTCAGGTTTCATTTCTAATTTGATATGTAATATTTCATTAATTAGCTCTCTGATTTGCTTCCAAAAATTTTTAACTTCTTTGCAGTTCCACCAACAATGTAAGAATGATCCTGTTATTTCTTCACATTTCCAACATTTATTGTTTTTATTTTTATAAATTTTTGCTAATCTTTCCGGTGTTAGATACCAACGGTAAAACATTTTATACCAATTTTCTTTTAAATTTTGAGATGCTGTACATTTCAACCCCTTTTTCCAAATATATTCCCATTTTTCCAGTGGAATGTTATAGCCAAAGTCTCTAGCCCATTTTATCATTGTTTCTTTAACTATTTCATCTTCCGTGTTTAATTGTAATAATCTTTTATAAGTTTTCCCAATCAATTTCTCCTGTTCATTGATTAGTAATGTTTCCAAATCCGTTTTATTTTCCTCTTCTCCAAAATCTTTTAAATCTTTCTTCATTCTCTCGTAAATTCTCCTATATGCATACCAACCAGCATCAAATCCAATATGTTCCAATTCTTCCTGGGTTTTTATTACAAATTTACCTGATTCAATTTTTAACAAATCTCTATAAGTAAACCACTTTTCCCTTCTGATCATTTCCTTCCTATAAATAGCCTCATGTGGCGATAACCATAATGGTAATGAATGAATAATATTTCTTTTATATTTATTCCAAATCCTCATTATATTCCTTCTTACACAATGATTATTAATAAGTTGGTTACTTTTTTCCTTATCATAAGCTAAATAAGCATGGAATCCAAAACTTAATCCCTCACCTTCTAATTCAAGCATTCTTTTTTCTTCCAATTTCATCCAATCCTTTATCCACATTAGACTACTAGCATCATAATATAATTGTAAATTTGGTAAGGACATACCTCCTCTCTCCTGGGCATCCTGTAACAATTTTAATCTAATCCTAGGTCTTTTATTTTGCCAAATAAAGCGTGATATGTCTCTTTCCCAAATTTTTATTGGTTTATTTGAATTAATAATAGGGATCATTTGAAATAAAAAAAGAATTTTCGGCAATATCGCCATTTTTATCGTCGCTATTCTTCCTAATAATGATAAATGAAATTTACTCCAATTTGTTAAATCTTTTTTTATCTCTGCCCATAACTTTTTATAATTATTCTCGAATAATTCATTCGTCTTTTTTGTTATCCATACACCTAAATATTTAACTTTTTTACTTACTTCTATTCCAGTTTTTCTCTTTATCTCATCTTCCTCTTCTTTCTTCATGTTTTTGGTTATGATTGCCGATTTATTCCTGTTAATTTTACATCCCGTATACCTCCCAAATTCGTCAATTATATTCATCAATATCTCAACATTGTTTTGTGGATCTTCCAAATTTATTACTACATCATCGGCAAAGGCCCGTATTTTATACTCATATTGTTTTATCTTCACCCCTTGTATCTTTTTGTCACTCTTTATTCTACTCATCAGGACTTCCATGATTAGTAGAAAGAGCAGTGGAGATAGAGGGCATCCCTGCCTTGTCCCTTTTTCAATAGTAACCGATTTTGATAGGTCTCCATTAATATTAATTTTTGCCTTTTGTTCCCTATAAATCTGAGAAATCCATTTTCTAAAATTTGGTCCAACATTTATATCTTCTATAATTTCTAATAACGCTTCCCAATCCACCGAATCAAATGCTTTTTCCATATCAACAAACATCATGCTCAATTTTTTATCATTATGTCTTTCATAATATTCCAGAATATTTAATATATATCTCATATTGTTTTTCATATATCTTTTTGGCAAAAATCCGCATTGATCCTCATCTACCTTATCCTCTATACATTGTTTAAGTCTTTGGGCTATAATTGTTGCAAAAATTTTATAATCAATATTGAGTAATGAAATTGGTCTATAATTTGCTACATCTAATACATCCTTACCTTCTTTTTGTAACAATACTATCTCTGATTCTTTCCACGTTTCTGGTATCTTCCCTTTTAAGATGTTATTCATAACTATTCGTAATGGTTCTTTTATTTCATCCTTAAAGATCTTATAAAATTCTATGGGAAATCCGTCTGGCCCAGGAGATTTACCATTTTTATTTTTCTCTATCGCTTTTTCTACTTCTTCTTGTGTAATTTCTGCTTCTAATTTTCCCTTTTGGATCTCATTTATCTTAAATAGTTCTCCTTCTTTCATGAAATCTTTTAATCTGATCTCCTCCTTTTGCTGTCTCGTATATAATTTAGTGTAAAAATCTCTAAAGTGTTCTATAATGTCCTTTTGTTCGGTAATTATTTTATTATCTTTCCTTATTCTTGTTATCAATTTTTTCTCCCTTTTTTTCTTTAACTTATATGCTAGCCATTTCCCAGGTTTGTTGGCATTTTCGAAATATTGTTGATTTGCCCTTTTCATTTCCCTTCCTACTTCTTCTGTCAATTCCAGTGATATTTTATCTCTTAATAATTTACATTCCTTAATTAGTTTTTCGTCCTTAGGTTTTTTATTTAGTAAATTTTCTTTATCCTTAAGTTTTTTATTTAATTGATCTAATTCTTGATTTTTCTTTTTTCTTACTATCGCATTTTGTTGTATTAAAAAACCCCTAATTACCGCTTTTGCCGCGTCCCAAACAATCTCGATTCCAGTTCCCTTATCTGCATTTTCTTTAAAATAATTTTGTATTACCGTTTTTATTTTTTTGACTGTTTCCTCATTTCTTAAAAGATCAATATTGAGTCTCCATCTAAAAAAGGATTTCTCACTTTTAGTGTCTTCTAATTTTACTATTTGGGGGTTATGATCTGATATTGATCTTGGTAAGATTACCATTTCTTTCAATATTTTTGATAGGGTTTGAGTGACTAATATTAAATCAATTCTAGCCATTGATTTATGTCTTTCTGATCTATGTGTATATTCTTTTGATTTCCCATATAAATATCTCCAAGTATCCACCAAACACACGTTTTCCATTAATCTAAAGAAGGATTTTGGCAGTTTGCCCTGTTTATCTTTTATAGGTTTTTTAGAGTTCCTATCCCATTCAGGATTAATTACCCCATTATAATCTCCTAGTACAATTATATCTTCGTATTTTTGTTCTAATATAATATTTTGTAGTTCTTCAAAAAAATTAGCTTTTTTTTCCTGTGGTGTATAAATTCCTATTAAGAGAATCTTTTTATTATTTATTTTGATTTCAATTCCTAGCACATAGCCTTTTTTGTCATTGTAAATTTCCTTTGATTCTATTTGTTCCTTCACGTATATTACAATTCCTTTTTTCCTTTTCTTATTTGTTGATATATAATTTTTCCCTAATTTCTCATTTTCAATATATTTTTCTTCCCCTTGTTTAATATGAGATTCTTGTAAACAGATTATTTCACACTTTTGTTTTTGCAAAAAATGAAATATTGTCCTTCTCTTATGTGGTGAGTTCATTCCGTTCACATTCCAGCTTAATATTTTCATTGTTTAAATTTAATTATTATATCACTCTCTCTCTCTATATATATATATATTTATGTAAATATTTTTTATCACAAAACAAGCTTTATTTGGTTAGATTTTCAAACACATGAGGAATCAATTCTCTTATTAATAGACCACCCAAAACCAAAAAAGTATATTCAGAATACAAAGAACAATAAAGAGATTAAAAAAAAAGAAGAAGAAAAAAAAAAAGAAAAGAAAGAAAATCCATAAAGATACAAATATATCTATATCTACAACCCAATTGCATTAATCTCACAATTTCACTAGCTCTTCCCTTCCTCTTCTTCTCCTTCTGACCTATCCCTTTCTTCGGATATTTTTCCTTCTTCTTTTTTGCTTTGTTCTGTTTCTCTCGCTATCATTTGTCTTGTCTTCACTCCTTCTTTGAATCCCGTTTGATCTGGCTCTTTTGATCTTTCAATATCTTTTCTGTTTTTCTTCCAAAAATCCGCTGCTTTCTCTACTGTGTCAATTCTGTATCTTTTTTGTTTCCAGGTTAAAGATAACCCTTCAACTTCATCCCATCTAAATGGAATTCCATGTACTTTTAATTGGTCTGAAAGAAAGTTATAATCTTTTCTCGATTTTAACACACTTTTGGGAATGTCCTTAAAAATTTGAATTGTACGTCCATCAATGATTAGTTCTTTTTTATAGCTTTGTTGTATTATCAAATCTCTCATTTGCTTTCGTACACAATTCACCACGATATCCCTGGGTACCTTCTTTTGTCTTGCGACTTTAGAGCTTATGCGGTATAAGGTGTCAATCTCCCAGGGAAATTGCTCTGCTGGTTCTTCCACAAAATCAGCCAAAATAGGAATCAAAAATTTATAAAGATTTTCTTGTTCTTGTTCTGGTACACCACGTAGCTTAATACAGTTTTGTCTCAGTTTGGTCTCAAGCCTTATTATTGTACGTCTATCCTCATTCTTCTCCTCTTCAATTTTAATAACTTTTATTTCCGTTTGTGTAACACTGTTCTCCAGTAGCGTTAGATTACTTTCAAGATTTTCCACTTTGTTAGTTATTTTCTCCAGATCTTTGTTTATTTTTTCCAAAGAACCTTTTATTTCTCCCATTTCTTTTTGTATCTCAGTCCTAATTTCCAGTTTCAAATCTGATCTCAATTTTGCGTTGTCCTCTTTCAGCTCCTCCTTCATCCTTCTTATTTCATCCAGCATTGACAACTCGCTATATTCCGTAGGTTTGAGCACTGTCTCTAAGGATGGTCTTTTTGGTGGTTGGGATGTAAATTGAGCTGTTGTTTTCCTGTTTGCAGACATTTCTTCTATATAATTCAACCAATCAAATAGTATTTCTATTGGTACACAACCAAACATACAACTACTCACTATCTTAACTCCAGTCCCTTATTATCCCAATTGTCAAATCCAATCTTTTGATCTCTTCTGTTTTCAATAAATCCTCTTCTTTTATATGTATCTAAGAGCCCACAAATATATTGGAAAGCACCTGTTTAGTTGCTAATGCCAATTATTACAATTCACCAATTTTTCGGCTTTCCCTTTGTCTTACTTTCCCTCACCCTTATCTCTGATAACACAGGTGTTACCCTTTTCTGGTTACACGTCTTGCAAGTCAACTACTTTATTAATTATCAAGACTTCTTATGGATTTTTTTTCTTGTCTTTAGGGAGTCAAACTTTATACTGAGCAATCTCTTATTTTACAGGTGCTTTCAAGGTCAGTTGCAAGGCTCTGGCCAAACAATAAGATAATCAGCTAACAAAGACTAAAAAAAAAAATCTCACTATAATTTTCAATAGTGTCGCAGTGAAAGAAAAAAAATATATATATATACTACCCCTCTTCAATATGCTATTTCCTCTGAATTGCTTTTATAAATTAATACTGTTATACTGTTGCTGTTGTTACATAAATCAGACTCAAATGCCTATTGTTTCAGTATGTTACAATGGATACAGTGAATACAATGGATACAATAGGTACAATGAATATAAGCTCTCTTAAACAATTAAGTTTTACCAAATGTTCCAATAATTCCTTCCACAAGTTTCAATTGCTGTTTCCTTGCAATACTCCCAACAGTTTCCAATATTCAAAGTTCAATGCTCAATATTCAATGCTCAAAAATCAGTTTATCTCCTTAATTGTTGGACTTTCACTGTTTTTATAATTCCAGTCTTCACTTATAGCTCCTAGGAGAATTGGTTAACCCGTAGTTCTAATTATATTTTCCCAGATATTGTTTCCAAAACAGTAATTTTTGCTACTGATGTTCCAAAACAAGGTGATTCCAAATTTTAAACTAACTCAGTGTCAAGACTCCAGCGTTCTGATTTGTATTCCCAAATTAAAGAGCAGTAAAGGGAGAAGGGAAACAGAGTCCAGTTGAGCTATAAAGTTTGTTTGTTTCTTTTTAAATTGGAGTGTTTGAAGAGGAGTGTCTTCCCTGATTTTATTACTCTTTTAGTAACTACTCCACTCACTCCCAGATGTCTTTTCCGGAGCTACCATACACAAAAACAACAATGTCCTTTCCTCTTTCGTTGTGCTTGTTTGTCTCGGTTTTATTGCACACTCTTGATTAACTGCAATAAACAAGCCGCAATGGAGATTAGCACAGAGATTTTAACCCAAGAGGAGTGTGCTTTCTCTCCCTTTTGTTCTTGCCGCTTGAAAGTTTTTTAAGTGGCTGGCTCGCTCTTGCCGCCGAGGCTGATAGCTGGCTCCAAGCACCCGCGCTCTCCCCGGGCTTCTCTGCGTCCCGATGCCCCTTCTTACCCTTCTCTTTCTTACTTGCTTCTTTTAGCTTTGGGCTCGGTGTAGAGTGCTCTCGGGGGTGCCAAAGTGGGCGCCTCTGGTCCCCCTTATCGAGGGGGTACTTCAACCCTGTCTTTGATGGCACTAACAGGGTCTGAGGGCCAGCGACTGCCGTTCCGAGGGAGAGCCTCTCTCACCAACGGCCACCGCGATCGGCCATACCACCAGAAGCTCGGTGTAGTCATAAATCCTGATGGTGGAAGACCGACGGGATGCCAGGATGGATTCTATCACCTTGGGTGAGTAGCCATAAGAGGTCAGCATGAACCGCTCAATCTCCAGGCGTGAAGCTTTAGCCAGGTCGGGTCCGGGTGGTTGACCTGTCCGTGGGACAGCAGGTCCGGCCTTGGAGGAAGAGGGAGAGCCTGGGTCGAGAGATTGAGGATCTCTGAGTACCACGGTCGTCGGGGCCAGGCTGGAACTATCAGGATGACTCTGGCTCTGAGCCTGCGGACCTTGGACAGAAACCTGGTTATCAGCGGGACCGGAGGGAAGGCATAAAGGAGACCTGGTGGCCACCGGCAGTTGAGAGCGTCGAAGTCTTCGGCGCCCTCTGTCTTGAACCTTGAAAAGAATCTGGGAGTCTTGGCGTTGGCCGGGGAGGCAAACAGATCCAGCAGTGGTCGGCCGAGCGACGACACGATGGTCCGGAAGACCTCCGGATGAAGACTCCACTCTCCGTGATCGATGTCGGTCCGGCTGAGCCAATCGGCGGTGGAGTTGGGCTGGCCCTGTAGGTGTTCGGCCTCCTGGGCTGGCTGCGCTGGGGCAGGGATCGTGGTGGGGGAGGGCGAAGTACTCACGTCCTCCCTGTCGTCGTCCATGGTGTCTGTTGGCGGGTCTCCCTTATTGGACCCGGTCTGGGACGCTAGGGAACCGCCATGGTCCGCAGCGAGCAGGAGGATGTTAGCCTCGGCTGGCTGCGGCCTCGTCTCCTCTCCTTGCCCCGTCGGGGACAATGTAGCCGTGAGGCACACATCCGGCAGAGCCGGGGCTGGCCTGGGCAGGGAAGAGACTGCCTCTCCGGCAGTCCTGGCTCTCTTGTCTCCCGGCATGGAGGGGGGTGAGTCCGAGAGGCAAAATGGATTCCTTGAAGGAGATTGAAGCAAAGCGTCCTAACAGAAGCAAGGCAGGAAGAAGACTGAGTTTCTCCTGGGGTCGCTCCGCCCTGAGAGGTGGGGCCAGGCCCCTGGCCTTTGTTTTTCTTTCTCCCTGCCTAACAGGAGCCATGTGGGCGGAGCCACCCAACTTAAAGGAGGCTCGGCTCCTTCTCTGCTGGGAAAAGTGCTACCAATAGACACTTCTATATACAAGCAAATACTTTCAGCTATTGTTGTTTGCCTTCAAATATTTCTGATTTAGGGCTACCTTAAGGAGAACCAATCACAGGGTTTTCTCAGCAAGAAAACTGAGAAAACCTCCCATCACCATCACAAGCATATTTGGTGAGGACCTGGGTGAAAGCCTTCTCAATGGCCACTCCCAGGCTGTGGAATCCCCTCTTGGCCCCCTTTCTCCTTCCCTTCCACCAACAAGCAAAGATCTTTTTATTCAGGCGGGTTTCTTGCTTACATTTTATGAGACAGGATTTTTAATGGGATTTTTATCCTTTTTCTTATGTCTTACTGGTGCCTTATTTTGTTTTACTCCTCTATTTTTAACCGAGATGTTATTTAATTCTTTCAACTTTTGCAATATCTTAATAGCATAAGAGCCTATCTTAACTTGGAAGCAAAACAGTGTCAGCTTTGGTTAATACTTGGATGAGAGACCACCAATGAATACCAGGTGATGTAGGCTATATTTCAGATGAAAGAACTAGCAAAACCAACTCTGAGTATTCCTTGCCTAGGAAAATCCTCTGAAGTTCATGGGGTCACCAAAGGTCACAAAGAAATTTGAAGGCCCATGTGCCTTCAAGCCACCTGTTTACTTATGGCAATCACATGACCCCAGGATTGAACAGGATCTGGTACACCTGGGACTAAAGTGGACTGGCTGGGGGAGGAGGCTAAAAACATGGGAAAAAACATGTAATGGGGGGATTTAAAAAATTGTGGTGGGGAAGATGTGGGGTTGCTGACCTCCATGGTCTCGGGGGGGGGGGGGCTAATGATATCCCACAGCTACCACCAAATGTTGAGACTTCCACTTATCCCAACTGCTGCCACCAGATGTGAGAGCTTTCCCTTATATTCCCAACTCCAGCCACCAATGTGTGGACTTCCTCCTGTCTCTCTTCTCTGGCCACCAAGTCTGGGGATCTCCTAGATGCCCTTTTGGTTCCGATGTAAAATTTTATTCATCTTCTATCTCATCAGACACCACCACACTTTATTAACTGCTGCCATCACAGACACCATGTCTGAACTCAAGCTTTCCAACTTTACCACAAGCCAGGTCCACATGGGCCAACAGATATGGACTATCCTTGTCCTTGCTATAGGCAGCCCCCACAATGCAGGGCAAAGTCTGTTGCAGTCTGTTCTAGTGATGTAGAATCAGTCCAGGACTGAACCTGAAGAGCTGACATCTGGTGTCCCTCAAGGCGCCATTCTGTCCTCCATGCTATTTAACATTTACATGAAACTGCTGGGAGAGATCATCCAGAGACATGGGGCGCAGGGTTATCAGTGATGACACCCAAATATGCTTCTCTATGCCCCCGACTATTACAGTGACTAAGGATGACTTCTCCCCTCTGAATCCCTGCCTTGAGTCAGTAATGGGCTGGATGAGGAAAAACAAACTCAGGCTGAATCCAGAGAAAACAGAGGTACTTGCCATAGGTTCCTTAGGTCCAGGGAGGGAAATTTGTCCACCACTCCTTGATGGGATCACACTTCCCTTGAAGGATGAAGTTCACAGTTTGGGAGTACTTCTGGATCCGTCTCTACGTTTGTCATCTCAAGTGAATGCGACGGCCAGAAGTGCTTGGTACCAACTTCGGTTGATACGCCAACTGTGACCGAAAGGACCTTGACCGAAAGGACCTTGAAGCTGTAGTACACACTCTGGTAATCTCTCGTCTCGATTTCTACAATGTGCTCTACATGGGGCTACCCTTGTATCAAGTTCGGAAGCTTCAATTAGTGTAAAACACGGCAGCCAGGCTGGTCACTAACTCTTCGAGATTTGACCATATAACACCTGTCTTGAAAGATCTACACTGGCTCCCAATTAGCTTCCAGGCACAGTACAAGGTGTTGGTTATCACCTTTAAAGCCGTACATGGCTTGGGTCTGGGTTACTTACGGGAACACATCTCCCTATATAATCCGCCCCGCATTCTTAGAACAAGTGGGAAGAATTTGTTGAAAATACCATCATCCAAACATGTTTCTACTTCCCTGAAGGCATTTAGTATAGCTGCCCCCAAACTTTGGAATGGACTCTCAGAAGAGAATCGCCTTATTACATCTCTAGAAATCTTTAAGAAGGCGGTAAAGACAGAACTCTTTTGCTGTGCTTATCCTCCTGAACTCCTATGAAGATCATTAGTATGGAATGAGTCCAGCTGACCCCTTGATTGATGAATGCTATTGTTTTAGATTTGATGTTTTTTAGGTTTTTAGGTTTTTTGTTTTTATTTTATTGTGGTTGTAATTTTAACTTTGTGATTTTAACCTTGTTGTGATCCTGCTTCGATCAATGGGGAGAGACGGGAAGATAGAAATAAAAATTATTATTATTATTATTATTATTATTATTATTATTATTATTCCATCTTTAACCCAGATTTTAAAAAGTAGAATTTCCTCCAGGTTTTCTGGAAAACCCAAAACACTTCACAGCAATATAAAGTGTAGTTGGATTTTCACTGTGGTCAGGTGTCCCCATGGTCCTACCCCCTGGTCCTACTCACCTTTCTACGACACCAGGCAGGTGTCTGTACATGTGTCACTGGTGAAGCATCCAGCAGCACTGCTGCTGACCTCTGTCACTTCCTCTGAGATCAGCAACAAGGTGCTCAGCATCGATTACATAGCTGGGTGTTTTATTGTGACCTAGGAAGGAGTGGTGAAGTTTATCAGTGGTGGTACTAGGTGTCTCTCTATGGTACACATGTGCAGATACCCACCTAGTGTTGCTGCAAGTGTGGACGCCAGAGCCAATCCAGGGACCTGATCACAGTGGAGATCCAACCACAGTTTCTCTCATAAATGCAAAATTATTTTCAATATAAGTGTAGAACATCATACATGTGCCCCTCACCAAGCCTTCCATTCCTTTAATGGCTGTGTAGAACTTTAGCAGATGTTCAGTAAGCATTACCTGGTTATGTGATAAGCAACACTTGTTGAAATTCACTCTTCATTTTCCATTTTTAAAAAATTGTCATGATTATTATTATTATTGATGCAAATAGCTTAATGTAAAATCATCACAGTGGTGTTCCTAGTGTTGGGCTAATGGCAGCAGCCTACCCTGCCACTGCCTGCCTGCAGAAACAGCCACCAGCCAGCCAAGGCACCTGGGATGGAATGGGTGGGCACTGGCAGTAGCACCATACCCACCCATTGTAGGAGGAGAGTCCAACCAGGTGTCACCCCTCTTCTTGGGTGTCACTTGGTGGAGGCTGCACCCCACACACACACACACTCACTAGTAATGCCACTTTGTCACCATAAAGAAACATCCCAAATAAAAAAAAAACATAAAAGAGAAAAGGACAACCATACATGCAAATGTGTGTGCATATGTATAAAAAAACCTAAACACTAAACACCATACTAAGACACTACATTGCAACGCTGAACTAAAACAAGAAGCATGAATATTAAGCAATAACTAAACATTAAGCAATAACTAAACCACAAAAGTGCTCTGACACCGCAATCCAAAGATATGTGTGTGTGTCCAAAACACAGACCCTCAGACCACACTGGCTCTCAAATACTTATAACTTTTTGGTTTAAATGTTCAAGGGCTAAATGATACATGCCCAATGCACACGTATTTTTTACCAACAGCAAATCTTTTAAAAGAAACCTTTATAAGCACCCCATCGTGGGATGTAAATTACTGTTCGACAGTGGAACAAATTCCCCCAGAATGTAGTGGAGTCGCCTTCCTTGGAGGTCTTCAAGCAGAGGCTGGATGGCCATCTGTCGGGGATGCTTTGATTGTGATTTCCTGCATGGCAGGGGGTTGGACTGGATGGCTCTTGTGGTCTCTTCCAACTCTACGATTCTATGATTCTAATTACTGGTGTTGGTGCAGAATAGGCACTAAACCTAATTTAGAGATATGGGTCAACACCTTGAATGATAGCTCTTTTCAAATTCAGACCAAAGCTTTCAGCAGATTCACAGCCCAAACTGGCACTAACACCACTGGCCCACAATAAATGTGTAGGAAGATCGTGATGTGGGTTGTGCCAGTTCATCCTGTAATAGGAGGTTGCTTTTGAGGACACTGACACAGGTCTTCTTTCCAGTGAAACACTGACCTCCAGAGGGAAAATGCAGTATCGACATCATTCATTATTTAGCTTTCTCTAGCCCTTATCAGATGAGTCTGGAACTGGGGGTCTTCAGCACTGGGCGGTTCGAATTCACGTTATTTCGCACAAGACCATCATACCATCATTCGAATGGCCCAATCCGAACGCACGTGAATGCGCGAGATGCCGAACTGAATGCGTACTGGCTCCTCTTTTTGGAGCGTGTTGGCCAGTGCGCAGATAAGGGGATTGGCAATATCCTGGATTGGGGCTCTGTTCGATCTCAGTGCGAATGGGTCTGGTGTGACTACCCAGTCCTGAATTCCATTGCAAGACCCCCAGATTCCAATTTTAACTTCCGGTGGGTCTTTCCTCTTGCCGGTTCCAGGGAAGCGGGGGTGGCGGTTCCAGCGGCCTCCTCCTCCTCCTCGCGGCTTGGGAGCCAGCATAAGCTGCATCCCAAGAAGGGAAGAGGCGCGGGGGACGCTGGAACGGCGGCGATCGTCGCGATTCTAGCGGCCCCGCGCCTGTTCCCTTCTTGGGATGCAGCTTATGCTGGCTCCCAAGCCGCGAGGAGGAGGAGGAAAAAGCATCCCCCTTTTCTTTGAGGGGCCACCCACCCCTTTTACACCCCCGGGGAAACTGGCCCCCCCCCCCCCCAGAATACATATTCACACACTCACACACACACACGTACAGCCGGGCATTGCTAATTTGTTGCAAGGGAAGGGCATGGTAACATTAAAACCAAGCAGGAATGTAGAGAGGAAACAGAGAGGAATGTACAGAGGGCACGTTATATCGCGATTGTTCATGTGCATGAGCTGGCTCTCCAGCTGTTTACCGGGCTGTCATGACGGGACCTCCCCTTTCACCCCGGAAGCGTTTAAGGTCGCAACCCATGCAGGGCACCACTGAGCATGTGCGAGGGGCCCGATACGAATCGGCCAATCCTCATGTTGAGTACCGGTGTGACAAAACATTCTGCACTGAATGCACTTCGCGCGAATGCGTATTGGCCAATTTGAATCCTGCCAATTCGGAGGGGCTCCCAGGTATGATGGTATTGTGCGAAATAACGTGAATTCGAACCGCCCAGTGCTGAAGACCCCCAGTTCCAGACTCATCTGATAAGGGCCAAAGTTAGGAATTCTCCAAATGTGTTGAACTTTCATTCTGGTTTTCCTCAGCCAGCGTGGCCAAGAATAAGATATTCAGCCTACCTTTGTTCAGTGCTTTGAGACAGGTATCAAAAGTCTGAAATGGATATGAATTTCAAGCAAAGTCCAGGTGTAATGTTCTTTAAATGCATGCTTCTATTTTGTTTTTTGGCCTTTCTGCCAGAAGCTGGTTCTCCAAGTGGCTTTGTTGTTGTTAGCTGCCCTCTAGTTGACCTCAGCTCATGGTGACTTTGTGGATGAGACATCTCCAAGATTCCCTGTTCTCGACTGCCCTGCTCAGGTCTTATAGGTTCAGTCCCGTGGCCTTCCTAAGCAAGTCTAACCATAAGGCACCTGGTGTTCCTCTCTTTCTACTGCCCTATACCTGTCTTTTCTACTGATTCGTGCCTTCTCATGATGTGGCCAAAGCACAACAGTCTCAGTTTGATCGTCTTGGCTTCCAGGCAGAATCCAGACTTGATCTGTCCAAGGACTCATTTGTTTGTCTCTTTGGCCATCCATGATATCCTCAGCACTCTCCTCCAGCACCACATCTTGAATGAGTTGATTTTCTTCCTATCTTTCTTCATTACCCAACTCTCAGATCTGTACATACCATGGCTTGGACTATCCTCACTTTAGTTTTCAGAGTTATAACTTTGCAATTTAGGATCTGTCTAGTTTCTTCATAGCTCCCCTTCCCATTCCTAATCTTCTGATTTCTTAAATGCAGTGTCCATTTTAGTCTATATTTAATCCAAGGAATGGGAATGCTTTGACTATTTTGTTTTTCTCACTGTCTAGGAGGAATTCTTGTAGCTCTTCTGTGGTCATTATTTTCATATTCTTAATGTTTAGCATTAAGCCTACTTTGGTTCTTTCCATCTTCAGGTGAAGCTGGAGGGGAAAAACAAAGCAGAATGCTAGAAAATAAGCATTCATGTGAGGCAGAATTGTATGTTAAGATGTGTTTTTATGAAAAAGGCTTTCTAATTTGTTCAGCTGACAAGTTTCAGGTGTAAACCCTTCTTCACAAGTTGTAAAATTACAAATAAGTGTACACTTATTGGCAAGAGTTATACAGTTGTTTTTGTTTTTAAAAGATGGCTTAACAAACCATCAGTGTGAAATGTCTACTTATTGTTACACTCATTTAATCTTTGGAATGTTTTGTCACATAGATTAGGGGTTCTCAACCCATTTGAATCATGGAGCCCTTTTTAGAATCATTTTCTATGGCAGAGCCCCTAAGAAGCCTGTGGAACTCCTAAGAGGCCTACCCTATAGTCAGTAGCGTTCAATTTTTATTTCTTTCATTTTCCTGGAGAGACCGTGGAGCTCCTTGAAAATGCACATGGAGCCCTAAGGACTCCTTGGAGCACAGGTTGGGAACCCCTGCCTTACATAAACGTTCTCATTCCACATGTGGGATACGACATTAATAAATATTGGATAACATGGACAAGCTCAGACTAAACTGTAAAGAAATTATAACAGGACTGCTGTTTATAAACCTTCTATATAACACTTATTTCTATCTGTGTAATAATCTGTTTCTCATGGATCTGACAAAGACAGTTTACTTGGAGAAATCCTTTATGTCTTAATGCTGTAGTTAAACTTCTTAATCATTAAAATTATGAAACGCTTCTCCATTTAGAAAGACATTTTTTCTTAATATATAACCTCTTTATGTGAGAAATGTTTTCCTGTCATTGACTCAGTTACTGTTCCGTGGCTTATAACACTGAAGATTATCACACAAGGCATAAGGACAGAGCGAAGTGGATCACTCCCATCCTTACCCTGTCCTTATCGTGCTATTGTGCAAAAGATTATTATAAACATCACACTTATCCCATCCTTCTCCTGTCAGTGAAGTGGAATGGCCCCATCATTTTGTATTAACGGAAACTCTTGCCATAGTGAAGAAATAAGAATGGGAGCGATCCACTTCATTCCATGCTTATCCCCTGTGTGATAATCTCCAAAGTTGCCAAAAGAATACATTCCAGTATAAGGAACTCTCCTATATTTTAATTTTTACAGTGTTACAAGCCACTGAACAGTAACTGAGCAGAAAGGCAAAAACAAAAACATGCCTTTAAAGAACATCAGGTATGGACATTGCTTGAAATTCTTTCAAAGTTTTGATACCTGCCTCAAGGTTTTGAACTCAGGTAGACTGAATATCTCATTTATGGTCTTGGTAGCTTAGGGAAATGAGAATGGAAGTTCAACACATTTGGAGAATTCCAAAGCAGAGAAAGCTAATTAGTGAAAAGTCGATGCTGCATTTTTCCACTGGAGGTCGGTATTTAGCTGGAAATGAATTCTGCTGTGTGTCAGTGTCCTCCAATGCAACCTCCTGTTACAACCTGAACTGGCACAACCCACAGTGCAATCTATTCCTGCACATTTATTGTGGGCAGTGATGAAAACCAGTGATGGTGTTGTCAGTGGGGCTGTGAATCTGCTACAAGTTTTGGTGTTCTGAATTTGAAAAAAGGTAGCATTCAAGGTGTTGAACCATATCTCCAAAATTGATTAAGTGGCTATTCTGTGGCAACACCGGTGTTTAGTAATACACATCCCATGATGGGTTGGTTAGAAATGTTTCTTTTACAGGATTTGCTGTAGGTAAAAAAAACAAAAACGTGGTTTGGGCATGTATCATCTAGCCCTTGACAATTGAAACAAAAAGTTAAAAATATTTGAGTACAATAAGTATAATAAGAAAGAGATATAATGTAATAATTAGTGGTTACTAGTAACCTTAGTAAGATTTTTAGTTGGATCTGTAATGCAGGATAATGAAGAGACAAGCGTCTGTTGGCCTAGGATGTGCTATTAATAATAATAATAATAATAATAATAATAATAATAATAATAGCTTTATTTTTAGCCCACCTTTCCTGGGGTCAAGGCGGATCACAACAGCCAAAAACATGATACAATAAATATACAAAAAATTAAAATACAAAAAATACAAAATCTCACAATATCATTACAACAGTTAAAATCCAGTTAAAATTTTTTCCAACTAGCACAAGATTGATTATGTGTAGAATTGCCTATGATTTTGGGTCAGCCTAGAAGACCATGCAGAGTCTCATTCTAACACAATTGCTGTTTCTGTTTCTCCTAACTTTCATCAGCTCAAGGCAATCAACTGTAATCAATGTGTATATCACCATACCCGCTATGTTCCAATAACATTGGCCAAGGTCTCACAACTGACTATATGAACTGAAAATGGCTCCACAGAAGAGAAAATTTCAGCAACGAATGCTTGTTGCACACAACCAGATATCAAGCAACATCTGTTCAAACTATCTTTTATACACATCCATTAAAAAAAAACTAGAATACTCCTATGTAATTGTGACAGGTGTAACAAGGAGGAAACATATTGGAAATATGTAACTGATTGGCTCTTGGATGAATGGATGTGAAGCCATTATGGAAAGATAGAGGGCAGCCAATACCATGTATCTGACTAACTAAGCTCAAGTCTTTGAAAACTCATGCTCCCAGCTTTTCTTTACTGTTAGTCCCCAAGGTGCTAGAAGATCCCTTTGCATATTGATTTTCCAGACTAATGCAGCTAGGTCTTTGAATCCCAGCAAAGAGAGCTCTGTGGTCAGAATGCAGGTCTTCTGTGAGTGAGAGGGTTGTTTTTTTAGAAAGAGACAGTGGAGAGTTGACAGCTCGATGAATCAAAGGAAAAAGTCAGTTGGGAGTTATTGTATACTGGGTGTTGGAACTGATTAAAGACATAGTTCTGACATAACTCAGGTTGAATATTATTATATGGTTGGAACTAAGAACCGGCACTTCATAAAACATTTCCTATTCTTTTTTATGTTTATTAGAATACATTAACACTCTCCATAATTACAACAGCATTTCTATATTTTCATCTTACAAATACATTTTCCAATAAATAATACTTGCTACAATCCAGATATTGACTTTATTTTACCCCGTTAACCTTTTTGTATGGAGCTGGTGGAGGCTCCACTAGCAGTTGCAATCTGTTTTTAATTAGTTTTTTGTGGGTTCTTCAGGCTATGTGACCATGTTCTATAAGAGTTTATAAGAGTTTATTTTTGACATTTCACCAGCATCTGTGGCTGGAAGATGCCAGCCACAGATGCTGGTGAAAGGTCAGGAAGAAACTCTTCTAGAACATGGCCGCATAGCCCCCCAAAAACACCAAAAATACTATGGATGCCGGCCATGAAAGCCTTCGACTTCACAGGTTTTTAATTAATTTGGGAAAATACTCAACCTGGCTGTATGAGAGGGGGTTACTTCAATATAACAAATCAAAAATTGCAATGAACAATATAATGCTAACTCTAGTCCCCAAAGGAACCATTCCTGTTTCCCCCCTTCATCCCTCCTTATTTTCTCCAGCCGCTAGATGTAACAGAAATCACATATGTTTTTATATTTTAACCCCCTTCTTTCATAACATTTTATTTTCACAATTACTTTCCTCTTTAACAATAATTAATGACAAAACTATCCTGGTTCTGACAGGTATTTACATCTTTTATGCATGAGAGTTCTGTGAGAAACCAAAAGTTTGATTACTCTCCAGTGGAACTTGGAAAGGTTTCCAAAATGTGGAGTTTGTTTTGATGTCCAGGAGATGGGAGAGAATGAATGTGGTCAAAGATGCTTTATAGATTTTATAACACTTAGAAACAAGAACTAGAGCCCCCAGTAATACATGGCAGAAAGAGTGTGCTTAGGAAAGCACAAGAGATGAAAGGGGATTCGAATTTTCTTTGATCTGGCTGAACTCACCCCTTGGCTTTTTGGGGTTCATCTCAGATGCAGAGTGAGGGAGGGTGTCAATATTACTATTATTCCATTTATTTATATCCCGCCTAACTCCTGGTATAGGGACTCAAGGCAGCTAACAAAATGTAAAACAGTCCAAGTTAAAACAATACAAAGTATTAAAAATACAAAGTTTAAAAAACAATTTAACAATTTCAAAAAGTTAAAAACGTTACATATTAAAAATTTAAAATGTAAAACCTCTTTATAAAACCCTTATACAGCACCCATGTCAGTGAGAAAGCCTGGTGGCATAAACATGTTTTCAACTGCCACTGAAAGGAAAGCGGGAATGAAGCTAGCCTGGCCCCTCTAGGAGGGAGTTTGAAAGCCTGAGAGCAACCACCAAGAAGGCCTTCTCTCTTGCTCCCACCAAACACAGCTGAGAGGGTGGTGGGACAGAGAGGAGGGCCTCTCCAGACAGTGTTCTAGTGGGTTTGTTAAGGGAGATACTGTCATTCAAATAGTCTGGACCCACGCTGTGTAGAGCTTTATATGTCAAAACCAGCACTTTAAATTGTGCCCAGAAATGGAGTGGCAGCAAATGGAGCTGTTGAAACAAGGGAGTTGTATGCTCCCTATAGCCACTACAGTTAACAACCTGTCTGCAGCTCTTTCTAGTTCTTTCTAGTAGGCTCCTCCATCCCACATCTTTCTGTGTGTCCATGGCTACTTGCCATCATACTATCTATCCAGTTGCTATGGATGCCATCACAAACCACATCTGCTCATGCTGCTGCTTTTTTGTTACATACCAAGCTTGATAAACAAATGCGGGGATGTTCAGATACTTACAACTCAAATTGTCATTCAGTTCGAAATTTCTTCTGATCATGCACCAGTAAATGGCTATGAGGCCCTTTTATCTGGCTAAATGTCATTAAAGTGTTCCATTATTACCTGCAGTATGGTAAACAGAGACTGGATGAAATGGTAAACTAATATTGAAGTGGGAGAAACATAAGGGGAACGACATACATATCTCTTCCTATAGGGTTACTGTCCTGCTTTTTAGCATACCCTTTCACCTTGTAGAATTATAGCACTGTCAACCCAGGGTGACTGAGAGGTCTTCCTTTTCCTGGACATGTCTTACATTTCAAGCTTTTGACTGGGGGCCCAGGATTCAAAGCTTTTTGTAGTGGGAATGACCCCTAAGGCAAATCTATGATGGTGTTTTGTGGAGCTAAGAGCACCTGACTCACCCAATTATGTTACCATGGCTATGTGGGGAATACCCTGATCTCCAGGGTCTTAGTCCTAGACTCAAACTACTATGCTACTCCGGTTCACAGGGTTTACTTTCAAGGAATTCTAACTTATTATTTGGTCATTTTTCATGTACTGATTGTATACATAGAATCATAGAGTTGGAAGAGACCATAAGGGCCATCCAGTCCAACCCCCTGCCATGCAGAAAATCTAAATCAAAGCATACCCAACAGATGGCCATCCAGTCTCTGCTTAAAGACATCATGTCTGTTGACTTTTCTAAACAAACTGTTGCTGCTGCTCCTGCTCCTATTCTATACCTTCCAGTCATTTCCAACTTATGGTGACCCTAAGGTGAGCCTATCAGGAGGCTTCCTTGACACAGGAGGTTGCCATTGCCTCCCTCTATGGCTGAGAGAGTGTCGTCAAGGTCACCCTGTGGGGAAATGAAGATTCAAACTCTGGTCTCCAGAGTCCTTGTCCAACCCTCAAAATAATACACCACACCTTTAAATGAACACCAGTCTATAAATTCTCTAAAATTAGTTAAATAAATAAAGTGTTGCATGGTAACTGCACAAATCAGTCTACATCTAGACTGCAGTTCTACGTTCGCCTAAAATTGGCAGCCAGTATCAGAGATCATGAGAACCAGTGACTCTGGAGACGAGAGTTTTAATCCCCACTTGGCCATGGAAACCCACTGGGTGACCTTGGCCAAAATCACATTCTCTCAGCCTCAGAGGAAGGCAAAGGCAAACCTCTCAAACAAATCTTGCTAAGACCACCCCCCCCCCCCATGATAAGTTTGCCTTAGGGTCCCCGTAAGGCAACTTGGAAATGACTTGAAGGCACACAACAAAAATCTATGAGCACAGCGGGATTTATTTTCAAGGAAACCTACCTAGGCTTGTGTTCTTAGATCCCCATGTCACATGTTGGCCACATTTCCATCCCTGATTTTGATCCCAGTCATACCAAGACATTTAAGGATTACTGGCCCATTCACATTTCTCAATTATAATGCAGCCATTCTAATTCAACTGGCATGGTTTCTTCTTATAAAGTGTGCAGATTTCCAGTTAGAATCATAGAATCATAGAGTTGGAAGAGACCACTAGGGCCATCCAGTCCAACCCCATTCTGCCATGCAGGAAATCCAAATCAAAGCATCCCTGACAGATGGCCATCCAGCCTCTGTTTAAAGACCTCCAAGGAAGGAGACTCTATCACCCTCCGAGGAAGGAGTGCATTCCACTGTCGAACAGCCCTTACTGTCAGGAAGTTCCTCCTAATGTTGAGGTGGAATCTCTTTTCCTGTAGTTCAGGGAGGCATTTAGAGGAATATATTGTCTCTTTAAGCAACAACTCCCAAGACCTAGGCTTTTACCCTGGCAATTCAAGGTGAATCATCACACTCTGATTGTGCAGTGTCAAAGGATGTGCACAATCTTATGTCTTTTGGAAGTGCAAAGGCATCAACACTTGCTTCTTCAGTAATTTGAGACAGAGGTATTGGAATTTAGTAAAACTAGTATTATATATATTAATCACAGCAGCAGCACATTATCCAACTGTATATATCTGAGCTTCTGGTAAAGAAACAGGATACATTGGTAAAATAAAAATAAGACTGTATTGTTACAAAGAAGTAGCCAATCTGTAGGGGAAAACTGTACTTTAGTAAAATAGTCTCTATAGCTGACACTTGTGCATACAAGTATGAAGAAAAGCATCCTCTCAGGGACAGCCTTATGACTGCATACATGCTGGCTGAGAACAGAAAGGAGATAAGAGAGTTAGACAGTGATCCAAAACACACTGCAGAAATAATCCTGTTTGAAGCCACTTTAACTGCCCTAGCTCAGTGCTAGGAAATTCTGGGAAGTATCTGAGGAGGAATTATTTGCTACATAATTAGCTAGGGAGCTGACATTTGATATAACTAAAGGGTTATTGAGTTTGAAATAAATTAAGGCATCTTGTACTTGTCACTTCAATAAAAGTCACACTGTGTTTTCATATAAGCACTAAGAAGGTCTGTGTGTCTACCAGCTACACCAACATATTTCAATAATGGAGTAAGCACTGGGGTTCCTAGACCTCTTACACAAAAAGGGGTGTTTGATGAGGTAAAAGAGCAGAAAGTGCTGAAGAAAGACCGGAGCAGGGCTTTTATTCAGGGTGAGATCAAGTGTCAAATCTAAGAAGACATAAGAATCTTCCCCGGCTATGTTTTCCTCTCTACCTTCCTTGGTCTGTATATTTACACTTTACAACTTCTTTCATGAAGAGGTCCCTTCCTTTCCTTTCCATCCCTATTTCTCACTTAAAGGTAAGTGTGCTAGGGCCATTCTGTGGCCCATAGGGTTCCCTAGCATTCCCCAAATATTTTTGAAAAAATTAAAAAGAACTGTTTGTTTGTTTTAATTTTATAAATTGCCTTGAAATGCTCTTAGTCCCAGCTAGAATAAATCCATGTAATCCATGGAATTTACACTTGCATTTACTTGGTTTCCAGTGATTCTACAAGTCTATTTGGATTAAGATTGGAAAGTGATCTAAATTATTATTATTGTATTTTTACTGCCAAGTGAAGGGGGAAAGTGCTGGTGGGGCTGTCTGCTTCAGGTGCGCAAATTATGGAATGACCTTGATAGTAGGCACCTTGGTTCATGGACAACCAGAAGCAACAGGTCTTGGTTTGGCATGACCTGTTTCCTGTGCATCATTTCTTTGCTGCCACTGCCTGCTTCACTTGGTGGGGCCAGAAGCCAGGAAGGTTCTTTGCCATCAAAAATCCTTAACTAGTAAGCTGGGCTAAGAAGGTACCATACAAGGTGAAAGGGAGAAATTCTGAGTAAAAAAAAAAAAAAGAGCCATCGAGAGACTGTTGTCAGTGATTCCCAACTATGGGCCACCTGACGTTGTTGGACTATTGTCCTGATAATCCCCAGCCATGGGTTATACTAACTAGAATTTCCCAGGAACTAAAGTCCAACAATTGGTGTTTATTTTTCTTTTTTCCAAAACCCAAGAGACAAGGAAAATAAGTCTCTCCAGCAAAGGCCAACTACTTCAGCTTAACTTTATCCATTGCATTTCTGCTTCTCTTAAGGTCATGTGCAGAGCAAAGCCATACTATGACAAGACCCAGACCTTATCAGATGAGTCTGGAACTGGGGCTCTTCAGCACTGGGCGGTTCGAATGAACGTTATTTCGCACAATACGTTCATACCTGGGAGCCCCTCCGAATTGGCAGGATTCAAATTGGGCAATACGCATTCGCGCGAAGTGCATTCAGTGCAGAATGTTTGGCCACACCGGCGCTCAACATGAGGATTGGGCGATTCGTATCGGCCCCCTCGCACATGCTCAGTGGTGCCCTGCATGGGTTGCGACCTTAAACGCTTCCGGGGTGAAAGGGGAGGTCCCGTCATGACAGCCCGATAAACAGCTGGA